>CANYCX010325644.1:0-21959 GCA_948193385.1 Breynia disticha f. nivosa
CTGACCGGCATCGAGCTCTCGCCCGGCATATCATATCTCAGTACACATCTCATGTACCAAATACCCATCTCAGGTATTAGTGTCACACAGTCATGCAACACAATGAATGAATAATGCATTCATGTAATTTATGCTTCATCTCTTATAAATGACATGTTTATCATGATACTTATTTTCTTTCCTTTTGCTTCCACTTTCACATGTGTATGTATATCTTTTAAGATATAAGGTACATGTCATTTAATTCAATTAAGAATTTTGGAACTCTTATAAGGCAATATTTATGAAATATTCATTCCATATATTATTCACAAGGGCAAACTATTCTTACCTTATTTCTTTTAATTTCTATTGTACAAATAATTGGTATTAATTGTACTTTATTTATTCTGTAATTAATTCATCAATTAGGTATAGAGAATGTAGGGAATTCTCCACCATATAATTTATTTAATCTGAATATGTCAGATCGGAAATTTGGTTTTGGATGGCCCTAAAATTGGAATAAGGCTGGTTTGTACATTATCTGGTTCATTTAAGCTTTTGGGCTTGAGCCCAGTATTCATTCGGTCTGTTTACAGACTACGCGGGGTGAATGTGGATTACGCGGGATCGCGTCCACACCGCGTTCTTTTGGTACATTAGACGCGGGGTCAAACAGAATTACGCGTTCTGGGAACAACACCGCGTACTTTTGGACTACACCGCGTAGGATCCTGGTTTTCGAGTTTCAGTGTTATTCCTTCACAATTTCTCTCAAATCAACTCTATATCAACATAAATATTTCACTCTTTCAATACTACATTTTATCCTTAATTAATTCTTTCCACATGATCAATAAATAACAATTTCCAATACATTTTCAGAAATTACATTTACCAAAATTTAAGCATAA
The DNA here is from genome assembly GCA_948193385.1 of Breynia disticha f. nivosa. Taxonomy (NCBI): domain Eukaryota; kingdom Viridiplantae; phylum Streptophyta; class Magnoliopsida; order Malpighiales; family Phyllanthaceae; genus Breynia; species Breynia disticha. Next base: position 897 of record CANYCX010325644.1, read on the forward strand.
AACACTTGAAATATATCAACTAAATAAGTATAAGTACACTTACATACCTCATTTTTTCCAAACTAAATTAATTCTATCATACCCTTTTTCTACTGATTCTTCATGTAACCATTTTTGCAATATAATTACAGATTTCATACTTAATAATATTAAGCATAGAATTTAAAATGGGTGGATTAGATCTACTTTATGTTGAATATTCATAAATGACATAATTGTGTCCCCCATTTATTTTTTTCTGACATTTACAAAAGTACGCGGGGTGGTCGCAGACTACGCGTAGTCGCTACGACACCGTGTTCTTCACTCCCCACTGCGCATACTTTGCAATTTTCCGGAAAAATAATTTTATTCTATTTATTCATTTTATTTTCCCCCTTTCATTTTCATATCAACCTTATATCAACCATTTTATTTATTTTTAACTATTATTTATTAACATTAACTCATCTATTATCGATTTTTTTAGACGAAAAATTTTCAGAATTTTACAAGATTCTTTTCACAACATAATTTACACTAAAGTGTTTCACAAGTAACTTTCATACTACTTTCACTAACCTTGCTCGTGGATTAGTTGTCTATTTTTTTACTATTTTTAGCATAATAGAATCATCTCTTGTACAAAAGTTTCAAATTTATACTCCAAGTCACTCTCTTATACTCAACAAAGATTCTTACTGGTTAAATTAGTTACACTCTTGTATCCAACAAGATGTACTATGTGTGGACTACTATAAAGTATGTTACTTAATCGTTTCTCTCTATGTTATCATATATGGATACAAAACCTATCATCAAGACTAATTCTCGGTATAGTTTCTTGAAATCTCATTTTCAAGGTTAACTCGTAAGTCATTCTAACCATGCTAGATTACTCAATTCTAGTTATATATGTATTACTTTCAACTATAAGAAACATAATATTCAACATGTGGGTCTCATAATTTAAATCTTTATTTGAGACTAATCAGTTACATTAGTCCTCCTGGTTAAATCCATTCTGGATAAATTTTATAACAAGTAAAATAGTCTCACAACTTCTTTTCAACTTTGTTGTACAAATCCAATGCAATTATTAATGCTCTTATTAAACTTTAATCATTGAACTTTGTATCCAACTTGATCTTAATAGGTCTTTACCTTTCGAATTGACCATTTTAGCACCTAACAAAAATTCAGTCAAAATAATATCATTTTATTCTTAACTAGTACTCAATTTTCTTTTGATCAAACAAATATCACTAGCATTCTCATTTCTTTAATACAAAAAGTTAAAAAAATGGGATGAGATAGCTTCAACATCTCATTCTTAACTAATAAAGTTAATAAAAGAATCACGAACAATTCAACACTTGACTGATGTTGTAATACTTTTATAACTACATGTTTCCAAAAATTAAAGACTATCAAAATATTTATCTTTCTTTTGGAACATTCATACCAGGATTAAACTCTAAAACTCTTACTAAAGTTGAAAACCTACTAAGATTAAGCTAAAAATGTCACAAGTTTAAAAACTCAAAAATTTCACTCAAGTAAAGAACACTTAGCACCCACTAGAATTAACTTCCAATAAAAGTCAAGATTAGGACCATTCACACTCAAAGAAGATGCATAAATAGTATTTAACTATAAACACTTATGGTTATGGTGATCATCCATAACCATTGAAAATATGATCAATACATTCTTTCACATTAGTTTCCTCTTCTTCCTTCAATAATCCCACTCGAACTGACTGATCATGAAAAAAAATAGCCTCAAAATCTCATATAGAAATGGACATGCCCATTTTATTGCAATTTTGGAATCTATTCGCTAAGAATTGATTACATATGCATGTTACTTACACTCATCGGTGCGAATCTATTCATAACATCCAATGGGAGTATATGTCCTCATGACACAACTTAGTATCTTACATAAAGTACTCTAGATATTATTTCAGTCTTCCATGACTAAAATTCATGGGTAAATTAGAAATACATCTTATGAACTTAGGTAGTTAAGTCATTCTCATGACTAATCAACAAAAATTTCACAAGATGTGTATGCAACAATCTTTGAGTTTATATTCAAGAAAATGTGACATGAGCCAACAAATATCTTGATATGATTAAGAAGAATAATTATTCTTTATGTCCACTTAAATTTTTTATGAAAATTAGAAATAAACCTTTCATGTTCAAATCCTTATCATCTCTAGGAACTTAAACTTCAATCAAATTTATTTGTGACGTTAATTTGTCCTAGTGTGTTTGATTGAATCAAATCTTGACATTGAAGATCCAAGAAGCAACTATAATTGTTACTATAATAATTATATACCAAAGTGATGCACATATTAGGCATATGCCTAGCCCTCAAGTTCACCATCATCTAAATGGTTACAAGAATGGATTGCAGTTGAATTCAGCTTAACCGATAATCACACTATCAGTACTTTATTGCAGACATAACACATGTTTAGGTAACTTAACTTGAATGAATTTTCCAACCCTCTAAATTTTAGCGGATCCATCAACTCAATTTTGGCTAATTTTAGCTGGAGTTACAACTAATTAGATTACAATATAGCAATGGAACAAATGATAAAAATTATCTCGAACTTACTTTATCATTGTAGTCCTTATTCAAGCATAATATAAACCAGAATGTTATCTTTGAAAAATCTACTGAAAACATTCTTCAAGTGCAATGTCAAAGAAAACGTTAAATTTTCTTCAAAGCCTACTTGAATAAGCTAATTACTTCTAAACTCCCACATTTCGCATTGCTCTTGATGTGTCCAATTGTTCTCACTTAGATATTTCAAACATAAATGAACACTACTAAATTCTTCAACAATTAGGATCAAGTTTTAAATTAATCATTTTTCAAAAGATGAAATGCAAAACAATATATTTAAACATGGTACACCTTTCACTTAAATGAGTTTGTTAAACTCTAAAGTATGATACTTTGCGTAATTAAGATATTTTTTTGATGAAACATGTCGACTTCATGTTTAAAATCTCACTTTTGTCTACCATATCAGGTAATTATTAAGAATTTTGATTCTTGTGCTGATTCTTTGCCCCTTTGTCCTTAGTTTTAAAAATATTCTTTCTATCAACTTTCTCAATAAATAACCTCGTATATTTATCAAGTTTAGGTTGTTATATATTCCATGTAGATTGAATCTCCCATCTGGATAAACAACTACAAGGAATAGATGACATCTTCTTAGATATTTATGTGTAATAGTCATCTACTAACTAATATTACTAAGATCATGAGTCATATATGCTTCTAAGATTTTAGACACAAAACTTGTGTTTAAGTATCAAATTTAGAAGTCAAGGATCTTGATTCATTTATCTATTTAATTTGACACTCATAGGATTCTTAGTAAACTTAGACATCACTTATTACACAAAATATAATGATAGACAATGGAATCGTCTTGTTCTACTTTGTATAAATCTAAATTATGTCGAGCACATAGTACTTTTCTTGATTTGTCAGTCAAAATCAATGTTAAAAGCTCATTGCTTCTAATCATGTATTGAAAAACTATTTTCCAACTTATGTGATTAATAACCCTTGAGCTAAACATACGATTACACCTACTTCTATATTAATCAACTTTAGAACTAGCACTTAGTTAATATTACATTAGTCAAATAAATATTAACTATAGAATTTATTGCTCTTGAAATAAAGAATTTTGAAGCATTATACTTGATTGTATTAGAATTTATGTGAAAACTAAAAATTACAAAAAAATATTTATCTATAAATACAACATTTTCAATAAATTTTACTAAACAAGTTATCCAAAAAAATAATATTTAAACTAATTAATATTATTAATAAAAATAAAACCAAAATTCTAATACTCAACAAATGGTATTGTTGACTTATTTCAAATTAAGTCTCTATAATACCAAACAAATGGTATTGTCAACTTATAACACAATAAGTTATAATGTCCACAAAGGCTCGTGCATGCGCACACACACGATGAATTTTGCAATCGAATTTCAAAAATTAACGTATATTCTTTTACTAAAATTCTATATAACCTATAACCACTCAAATAGAGAGTATAATGAATATTATATTAATTTTCATAAGTAATTTTCATTACTTATCCATTAAAATTTTATCTTGATGAATATATTAAATATTCACTTATTTGAATTGAACAACCATACCCATTATGATTCTAATCAAGACTAACTTAATTAAGATAAGTAATTCTTATTATTTAAAATCCCGCCCACCCATTTAAAACCATTTTATTTGTTTTCAATAAACCATCAACCTAGTTTCTTAATCATATAATTACATCTAAGTTTCACAAACTTAGCATTGTAACCGAGTTCCATCCTAGTTCTTGCTAAATTGGTCACAAAGATAATACAATGGTCCATTTTAATGTAATTCATTGGATCATATCCAAGTACACAATATTACATTTTACTCATTTTCGGTGTTTGACCAAACCAAGATTTCATAAAATGTTTTCTCATGAAGAAATACATTTTGGTAACTTCCAACAACTTTGTCTAGTCATACCCTAATTAAAAAATAAAACTCCTTTTTAGATTAATTTTTGAATTTCATTGTTGATTTTATTAAAATATATTATAACTTCAGCAATGTCATCTTTAATCAAAAGAAGATATTTCTTATTTTTTTAGTTTTTCCTTTGAAAATCCAAACATTCAATCTCTTTGAGTGTCCAAATCTCTTTCTTGGACATTTAATAATCGGCATCATTTATAACACGTATAAAATAATATTATTATATAATAATCACATGATAAACTTCTAAATTTTCTTCCATGAGCACGACCCGTGCTCATCACTGACTCTATTTGTGAAATGTAGGTGCTCACCAGGAGCTCGTGCCATCACCACGATGGTCGTTCTATCTAAATGACCAGTGTTGTTGGCACAACTCCTGTTACCAGTGCTGTTGGCACAACTCGTGCTAACCAATCACCACGACCTCGTGCTGGCTCCAATCTAGCACGGGCCAATGCCAAACATGACCCGCTTTTCGCATTCGACGCGCCTTGAGCTTCAATTACGACTGCAAATTTTTATATTCTCTCTTTTATTTCATTTTGTGCAATTTTCTTTCATATTCACATTTTATTTCTCTATTTTCTTTTTTGGTTATTTGATTTTCTTATTTACCTTTTTGTATATATTTACATTGACTTTTATGCCCTCTATTCTTTTATAGGAACGACTGCTCCATTTTTTACTCTCTTCATAGGGATGTTTTCTTCCCTCTCTATTTCTTTTCTCTCTCTATTTCTTTTCTCTCGTATCTGCCTACTTTTCTGTCTTCTCTATTTTATTCTGCGTGTGCTTGATTCTTTTTGCTATCGTCCAACCTTATATCAAACATTGAGGACATTGTTTGAAATGAGCGTGGGGAGACATCGCGTTTTCGATCCAATAAATAAACTGTAGATGATTGATTACGATAGGATAATTAAAAATGCAATCTTAATTGACTTATTTGTATAAACAAATTTCTTTGTACCAATTGTCGTTTTACATTGGATAATTTAGAATCGAGCAGGGTTGATAGACTTTTCTAGTTGGGTGGCATAAAAGACTTGGGTTTTATGCAAATTTTTTGCTTTATTACCTTTAATTCCTAAATTCCTCCATTTTTCCAGGGAACTGCTCCTCTATTTGACGTCTCTTCGACGAATATGAGCATGTGCTTTACTTTTGGAATTAGGAGTGTTTTTGCGAATGGCCAGAATCGAGTGCCTAATGCAAGCATTTGATTTCGCATTTTCGCTAGGAAAAACTCCTAGAGAAAGAAGTATTAGGAAAATGAAAATAAAAAATATTAAAAAAAGAAAGAAAAGAGAAAAAGAAATAAATAAATGAAATAGAAAAAAAAAGAAGAAGAAATGAAAAATAAAAAAATAAAAGGGTAAGTTTAATGAATTAGGTTAACTAGAGAGATTTACTTGTTTGTTACTTTCGAGTCTAGAGATGCCACTAGAATAGTCTTACAGATCTACTCTTCTTTTCATTCATTTATGACTCGTAATTGATACTTAGATTATTTGTTTTGCAAATTTGTTATTTTGGTTGCATTTTGATTTGATTTGATTGTGATTGATGCTACATGTTGTTTATTGGATTGGTTGGTAGCCTGATCTTGATCCTGCTTTGCTCGGGACGTACAAAGATTCAAGTGTGGGGGAGTTTGATGTGCGCGAAATATGAGTATATTTCTCATATTTTACCTACGTATTACGTGCGCATCTAGTCGTAGTTTTCTTGAAAAATCACATTTTAAAATGGTTTTAATTAGAAAATTCAATTTATGTTTAAAATGTGATTTACGAGCAGAATAGTTCACATCTTTATTGATTATCGTCATTTACCTAATTTTGACTTTTTATGCGATAGTCGATATTGCTTGTGATTGAAGACTGATTTGCGAGCAGGTTGAGATGGATTAGAGAGAGATTCGGGCTAAAAAAGAGACAACACGACCTACTACTGATGAGCACTGGTCGTGCTCATCTCAATCTCCAGTCCATAAGCTGAGACGACCGCCTTTTGAAGAGCATGATCTTGTGCTTAACGCAGAAGATGAGCACGACACGACCTTCGTGCTAAAATTAAAAATTGGCACGAATCATGTGCTACTCATGTTTCCATCGTGCCATTTGGATTGGAATGCGGGGCACGACTCGTGTCAGTTCAGCACGATCGTTTCGACCAATAGAACAGTCGATTTGTGCGATAAAAAGGCACGAAGAGTTTCATTTCTTTGGTCGGATGTTAGATGACCCTTTGGTTTAGTTTACAACAGATTTAGGGTTTTATGTTTAGATTTCTTACACGATTTACATTTCTGTCAAAGCTTCTTTTCTTTTCTGCGATTTAAATTTCAGATGTTATTTATGTTTTCTTTCAGGTTTACATTTGGGTTTTCTCTTCAAGTTGCCTTTAGTCGCTTTCTTTACATTTATTGTTGATGTCTTTATGATTTCCTGTTTTATTGCAATCTGTTTACTGCTTTGATGTTATTTTTAGTTGAGTTTTATGTAGGCTTTTAGATTGATGTTTGCTACTTTTGACCTTGTTATTTACATTTTTAATGGAATGCAATTTATTTTTCATTCATATTTTAGTTTTCTGCCTTTACTTTTCACGCACTTAGGAGTTAGTTGTACTTTTAATTTGAGTAGTTTAGTTTAAAATCAATTAAAATTGGCTAGATTAGACATTCTAATAAACAATTATGACGCGCATGATTTTTAGCTCCGAATTTTCCTAGGGTACGATAACTTGGGTTGAGTTTTACTCCCCTTATTACTTGAGTGCATACACTTGCGCAAATCAGACGTCACTTAGGTTTAGGACGCGTCCATGTCCTACGTGCCTTTCTAGAGTTTTTGACAATGGAAAAATTATATTCCAATTGTTTTTGCTCTTCTAAGTTCAATGATATGGTCAGATTGTCAAATTTTAAACTTTTATTTCAAAATTATACCGATCTAGTATTTTCGGTCTAATTTAAACAAAATATTATACACAATAAAATTCTTCAGTACCCTCAATATTTTAGAAAATTAATTCTACAATTTTAAGAACATTTGACTGTGATACCAATGAAAACAAATAATTAATAAGTAAATAAAAAAATTTTGACTATTAACCTCGAATTCCATTTATCACAACAAAAGAACATCGTTACCTCACTGAGGACACACTAGTATCTAAATATAGTTCGCGTCGAGAATCGATGGATGTTTTGCAACTAAAACTGCCCTGAAATTTCTCACCGACCATCCTAATCTAGGAAAGAGAAATTTAGAATTTTCATTCAAAATTTTAGATTTTAGAATTTGAATTTTGTGTGTGTTGAAATGTGAAATGGGAGGTTCTACTTAAATTCCTTAATATAATTATATTTATTCGACAAGTCAACATCATTAACGGATAAATTATTCTTTCACATATGCTAATATATAAAATAGTTAAGGGAAAGAATGTCAGTCCTATTTGATAAAATTATTTGGATCATTCACTATAACTTTGAATTTTTGGACATATGTTTGATTTTATTAAAATGACTCAGGGGCGGACCTAGGTCGGGGTTGGTGGGGGCTTCTGCCCCCACTTGCACCTGCGAAACCCTTGTTATAGGAGGTTCCGTCTGGTGGTGCCCCCACCGGCTGCCGTCGACGGTGGGGGCACACACACTAGAAATGGTGATAGACAAAGAGAAGTAGTGAGTAAATTTCATGGTTAAGGTAGGTTTTGGTCTGTTTATGGAGGTGAGATTTGTGGAGGTTTTGGCTGCAATGGGTTTGGCCGATTAGGAGAGAGGGAGAGAGAGACAGAGATGGGGTGTGTTAGAGAAGAAAACTATTCTTTATTAGATAAAATGTTGCAAGTTGTGCCATCATCATTGTTTTTTCCTTCAAGTAAATATGTCATAAGTCCACTCATATATGTAATTTTTTATTGTTTTAATTTAATTTTTTTAAATAAAAGAGCCAAACAATATCGTTTTGGTCACTTTTTTTCAAAAAATAAAAATTAAAACTCAAAGCACTCGATTGCAACACATTCATTTTTATTTATTTTTTCTACATATTGTGTGCGTGAAGATGTGAACCATTATTATACTGTAACCACGAGTTAGCTACCGTCATACAAAGTTTCGTTATCTACCTATCTAAACTTGATGTCCTCACTACAAAATTTTCCTGAGTACGTCCATGAAATGACTCATTCATGTTTGAGGTTAGTGAATATGCCCAGTTAGTGTGTAAAGTATGCAAAAAAATTCACCTCACTTAATCTTAGTTTATGGGATTTTACCTCGATTATCTTCAAATTAAATGTTATTTAACTATTCTAATTAAATGGAATTGATTTTCTCTCACACAATTAATTACTCTCTTCCTCTTTATTTCTCTCAATAGTGAAGCCAAAATAAAAGTTGAATATTTTCGAACATTTAATTGTAGGGTTTATTTTTCTCTATCACTTTTCTTTGTTTCTAGGTTAGATTTCTTCTCTTGTTTTCTTTTTCATTCTCTTTTCGAATAAGAAAACAATCAAATAATGTTTGGAAATATTCAGTCATGTTAGTATTTTTCCATCAAATATCATTATATATAACAAATTATACAAAAATTGAATTTATATCGTGTCTAATTATATACTCGTTAATGGGTAAAAAATTATCAGCTCTATATAAAATGGTCATCCCTGTAATTAACGGGTACAAACAAGTTAGACTATTAAACTCGGCATTTATAATTGAACTTTTACGGATAATTTTTATTTATATTTCGTAAAATCAATACCTTACACGAACACAATCATTACATGATTTGTCAATAGGTTTGAAAACGATGAATCAGCCAGTTAAGTCGTTATTAAATGAGGAATTTGACCGTTGCTTTCATATATTCAAACTGTGGTGGCGCAAGTACGGTGGCTGCTGCAGGCTGCTATGAGTGGCGGTCGTTACATCTGAGAACTCTTGAATGTCAAACAAGATCAGTGAAGACCTTCAAAGCTATATATATTGACTGGACATACCTCATAATTTAATTTTCTATAATTCAAGTTTTGAATCAGAATTAAATTGGTCAAACTGGTTGTTCAAATCATTTTTATAAAGTTTTTCATTATAAGAAAATACAAACTATGAAGTTTGTAATAACTGTGATGATTTTTTTTTATTATCCATAGAAGAACAATAAAATTTATACTGTCCGTTTCATAAAAACAAGCACCGTTTGACTTTAATAATTTTTAAAAAATTAATAGTTGTTGAGGTTAAAGATAGTTAAATTATATATTATTATTATTATATCTTTAAAATTTTTTGTTAAGAAATACTTCACTGTTAAAAAATTTATTTCATAAATAAAGATAAAATATCAATATATTTATCATAAATGAGTTTAAAAATATAAATGTGTTTATATAATAATACATTATATATAAAAACTGTGTCTATTTTTATGAAACGAGAGAGTATAAAATTATAGGCGAAAAGTAAGCTTTAGAGATATTTACGGGGGCGTCTGGATGTAACCGTCACCACAAACATATAAATAGCGTGTCAAATAACAGATTCAAAGTTCCAAATTACAATCATTTTCAACAAAAAAGCATGAGGACATTTAATAATATCAATTCTTGATGAACGACAATAACTTCATTTACGAGACGTTTGATAATTGAAATTAAGTATTTAATTTAAAAGATTATATATTTAATGATTTTAAATGTGTTTGATAACCAATGAAAGATAACTACTTAGTTAAATTGATTAAGGTTATGATTGTGATTGTTGTTGAATTTTTTTATATTGTAAGAAAAAATTATTTTTGTAAAATTCCTATTGAAATAATTAAGTTACAGTTTGGTAACATATTATAATAAAACTCATGTTAAGTGTGAAAATATTTAAAAATTTTGATATTTTTAAATAATTAATAGTGAAAAAATAAATTAAAAATTTTAAATTTAAAAATTTTAATTTTTTATGTAATATTTATTTTAATTTTATAAATAAAAATTAATATTTAAATTAAAAATTTTACTATAAATAATATATTAAATATATTAGATTTTATAAATAAATTAAATTATAATTAAAAAATTACTCCCTCCGTCCCATAAAGATAAGCACAGATTGACTTTTACGGTTTTTAAGAAATTAGTTGTGGTTGTTAAAGTTGGTTAAATTATGTATTATTAATATTATGTCCTTAAAAGTTTTTATTGGGAAATACTACCATTAAAAAATTTGTTTCATAAATGAAGTGTGTTTATATATTGAGACACTATATATAAAAATCGTGTTTATCTTTAAGAGACGGAGGGAATATTATGTTAAGAAAATAAAGTATGCTTAAAAGGAGTGAACTGCTTTTTAAAAAAAAATATCAAATGGTAGTTTTTTATAAAGCAGTTTTTTCACTAAAAGTGTTTTTCATAAAAGTAATAATTTTTTATATTATCATACACTTAAAATTGTTTTTGTAAAATAAAAGTTGTTATAACTTTTCTAAATAGCAATACTAAACATTACCTAAGTTAAAATTATTTACTCTCTCTGTTCCTAAATAAGTGTTCTTTTATACTCAAAATTTTGTTCCAAAATAAGTGTACTTTTAAAAATTTAACACATTTTTTTTTCAAATTACCCCTCTTTAAATTCTGTTTTATTCTCTAAAAACTAAAAAATCTCGTTTTCTCATATCTAAGACTGATAAAACTCTTTTGGATTAAATGTTTTCTAACACTACAAAAATAAATGGATTAGAACACTGAGTTTTAAATAAGGGTAAAATAGTTTTTTCTACTTATTAAAGTCATTTCTTAATCTACTTACTCATTGTTAAAAGAACACTTATTTAGAAATGGAGAGAGTAATTGATTAAGTTAAAAATTTTAACTTAAAATCTATAATAATTAACTCTTTTATTGTGTGATATGTTTTTATTTAAATAACAAAGTTATCTCATACATAAAAGATTTTTGTTTTATCTTTATTTTTTTATTTTTGACAATTATTTTTATTGAGTTTAGTAGATTCACTTAAAACGAGTTGAGTGTATGAGAATATATATATATATATATAAACTTACACTGTAATTAGGTATTATATTTGAAAACTTATTGAGTTAGTTGTTCAACTAATATAAATAGGATTTTGGGTTTTGGAAGAAACTCTAACTTACCTAACTCACTTTTAAAGTATGACAGTTTTTAACTGAGGCATTAAGAGTGTTTTTTCACCCATTTTAACCATGAACCTTATGATGAAGAAAACTAAGTATTTTTTTCATAGATCAATTAAAAATACAATAAATCAGCAGAACGAGTTGTATATATTAACCTTCTCATCACCTCGTGTGTTGTAATTGGAGGCGGACGACAACGATGTTGTCATGAAGGCATCCATATATTTTTGTTGTGCTAATTAGGTTACTATATTTAGATTATGCAATTTACTTTATCAATTAATGTTTATTGCACCGTGTAGAGATACATTTCATTAATATCATAGTACTAGGTTGTTTAGATGATAATATTAGTATTAATCCTAGCCTCAAACATTGTCTATACACTACACTGAAAGTTGAGTCACTTCATTCTATCTTTCTATTATAATTGTGCATAAAGATCGATAGAATTCCTTGAATGAGAATCTAAATGCGTAACCTGACATATGTTAGGCATAAGTCTGTAGAACTTTAAAGCGAGAGATTTCATTCTAAATAAATTTGTGCATAGAATCAACACAGGATTCACGGGATTCATATAGCAATATCACTCAATAAAAGTCTAGTCTAGTTGCCAAGAATTTCACATAATAGTCTGGGTTGACTACCATGAAACTTTTTAGTCTTGTGATTAAATCAACCACAATTTGGACAATTTTTTCTCTTGCCACTATTAAATCTGTTCGTGAACAAAATTTTGAGCTCGATACAAAATTTGGCTCGAATTTAAACTCGTAAAATTTCAAACGAGCCGAACTCGATTATTCTAAACCTTAGCTCGTTTACAGCCCTATGTTCGACACACTATTAACAATTGATCCTCATCTCATGGGCGTAGGCCTTCACTGTCGAAACACATTAATCTCTATCTTCCTTTACAACATTTACATAATCTTTGTCTAGACTCCTAAGTAACTAATGGTGGTTTATACCTCCATAAACCCAAAGCGCTTCATCCAAAATTGTTATGTGGGCTCCACATAAGATATTTTTTTATTTTTAAATATTTTTTATTTAAAATAAATAAATAAAAATTTTACTTTTTTATTCTAAATTTAATTTTTTAAGAAAAAAATAAAATTTAATACATAATTTTTTAAAATTTAAATTTAAATAATTAAAATTTTAATATTTATTTTTGTATTATATAAAATAAATTTTTTAATTTTATATAATTATATTTATAATATATTAAAAAAGTGTAGTAATTATGGATCTCAATTAATTAAGTATAAACCTTTGAATAAAGTTTATAGCATTAGGAAGATTTTAAGAAAATGAGGTTTATAAATAAATAGGTAGTAAAAAGCTAAGATAACAAATCTATAAACTCATGTATGAGATTTACCACTAGAAATGCCCTAGGTAGCCTTGTACGAAGTTTACTCTAATTGTTGGAGAGGAAAGAAAGCACACCACACAGAATTTATAAATATTTTTTTTTATTTATAAATAATTTTAATGTTGTTCGAATAATTATAAATAAACTAACATAAATAGATGCATTTATATTTTGCAATTTCTAAAAGCTTATTAAAATATTATTTATTTAAGTATAATTTTTATTTGTTACTTTTGTAAATAATATGTAAGATGATAAACACAATTAAATATTTGATTTTTTCATATTAATATGTAGCTTTCATATTTTTCTTATATTTCCAATATGTATATGATTTAGTTAGAAGTGAATCATTTTCATAATAAAATTATATTTTGATAATATATATAACAAATTATAATAAATTTTACTATATTAATTTAAAATAATAACTTTATTATATAAAAAATAATAAATATTATAATATTTAATAAATATATTAATTTTTATTTTTACATCGAATAAAATTGCATTTTAATTTTTGCTTTGCAAAGCTTGAAAAACTCGTGGAAATGCCCGTTTGTTTGCGAACTTTAAACAAGTTTGTTCGTGAACAAAATTTTGAGTTCGATACAAAATTCGACTCAAACTCGAACTCGTAAAATTTTAAACGAACCAAACCCAATTATTTTAAACCTCGGCTCGACTCGATTCGTCTACAACCCTATGTTCGAGAAACTATTAACAATTGATCCTCATCTCATGGACGTAGGCCTTCACTGCCAAAACACTCTACGAAGCTGACTCTAATTGTTGGAGAGGAAAGAAAGCACACCACACAAGAATTTATAAATAATTTTAATGTTGTTTGAATAATTTATAAATAAATTAACATAAATAGATGCATTTATATTTCGCAATTTCTAAAAAATTATTAAAATATTATTTATTTAAGTATAATTTTTGTTTGTTACTTTTGAAAATAATATGTAAGTAAGAAAAAAAAACATAGAACGCTAGTTTAACTGAGACGAAATACTAGAGTTTTGAGATCTTCGACAGTGCATAACATGCATTATATTTCACTATTTTCTTTCTGATCACCAAATCATTTTGAACTGTGTCCACAAAACAAATTTTGTTCCCTTAACATTTCTGCTTTTGATCTATCAACTCAAGCAAAAGCGTTAACATTTTGTTTTTGTGGGTTCTTATCAATCATTCATGCATGTACTTTTGGTTTGCCAAATAACAAGGGCACAACCAGCCTCTCAAACTCCATACAAGTAATAATTTTGTTCAATAACTCTTGAATTTTACGTTTACTTACTCAACTTCATTTGTTAAATCAATGGAAATTATGTCGTTTGGAGGGTTACATGCTTCCCCACATTTACGTTATAATGATTTGGTGGTTACTTGTTAGGGTTTCTTCATGCATGCATCTGTACGTGACCCATTGATGTGAGCCACTGAGGGCTCCATCCATATTCCACTCACGTCCACCATTGATGATGTAGAGGTTTAGCTGATGATAATATTTTAATTGGGTTGTAATTAATGGAAAGATTTGGCTTCTAATTAATGGAAAGATTTGGAGATGATAATCACAAGAAACATTACACAAGACTCAAATCAAAGTTTTGATGGACTCTTCCCCTACTAAATGCATGAATACGGCAATCAACATGATGAGTTCTTTAATTTGTCAGAATTTTTGTGTTTGTATTTGGGAAATAATTCAATTGGAGACAACTGTCATAACTAATGTTGTTAATTAATTAAGGTTCCGTTTATTTGTAGAAATTTATTTTACGTAAAAATATTTTTTTATTATTCAACGTTTGGTACCTACGAAAAATAAATTAATAATATTATAACTTAAAAATCAACGGAGTAATAGTAATAATTCTTAATTTATTTTTAAAGAAAATATTTTTCTATACATGGAATTATATTTTTTATTATATTTTTAAATATTTGAATGTGAAAAAAAAAGAATATGATTCCGACAAATAAAATTCAAAAACTCAATTTCTGTAGAAAATATTTTCTTGAAGAAATCATTTTCCGTCAAACAAATAGAACCTAAATAGAAAAACGTATAAAAGATTTATTACACATGGAGATGATTTTTTTTAAAATCATACTATATATGGAATTGCTTTACTATTTTCATTTTTTTTACATATAACAGCAACATGAACTTATAAATAGATTAATTACATACTATAGTGTATTTTCTTTTTTTTTTGTTCGCACTAATATAGTTGTTTCAAATTTTTTTCAGAGTTGTATATTTTACTTTTTTAATTCATTTTATACAGAATAGATCTTTTTTAGGTATAAACTTAATATGAGTTACATATAAACTTTATATATGAATTTAAACTTTTTATGTACAAATTTATATCTATTTTTACATATATTTAAACTTAATATAAACTTTTAATTTGATATATACTTAATTGTTATATCTTTTTTATAGATCTTTTAAATATTAACATTTATATATCTTTTTATAATTTTAAATTAAATATCAATTTTACATAAACTATGTATAAACTTTATATACCTTAGAATTGAGATATATTTGCAATTAAAAGTAAAAGTACAAATAATTTTGAATCTAACTAGTTTGCAAATAAATTGTAAAAATAGAATATATATGAAATCAACCTTATATAAGGGAAAATTTAACAGAAGTAGAAGGTTCAGATCTCATATTATGAAAATAACACTCAAGTTTAGTAAATTGCTAATATAACCAATGAAACAATCCATATTAGAAAAATAACCAATTTATCTTCGTAAGTTACAGAGGTTGACAAACATATATTGATACAAAGTTCAACAGATTGTCAAACTATATTTAAACAAAGTTCACAGAAGTTCACAATATCATTATTAAAAATTATTTGTTCATATTAGTTCGCATAAGTGAAAAATAGGTTCACAATTGTTCACAAATGTATAGAGTTAAATGCAACCATGGTACCTGAACTATTAGTTTTGTTTCGCTAAAATACTTAAATTAAATTTGTTTCACTAGGGCCATTAATATATAGTTTATGTCTCAGTACAGTACCTAAACTATCAATTTTATTGAGCTACGTGCCTTAAATTAGCTTTGTTTTACAAGAATCATTAATTTCTTATCTATGTTTCAGCATAGTACCTCACTACCTCACCAAACAAATAAAAAATACTCCATCCGTCCCTTAAAGATAGACACACTTTCTATATATGGTGTCTCAATATACAGGCACACTTACCTTTTTAAGTTCATTTATGATAAACACATTGATATTTTTAACATCATTTATGATACAAATTTTTTAATGGTAGAATATTTCCCAATAAAAACTTTTAAGGACATAATAGTAATAATACATAATTTAACTAACTTTAACTACCACAATTATCAATTTCTTAAAAAGTATAAAAGTCAAACTATGCTTATTTTTATGGGACGGAGGGAGTATTTTTTTTATGTTTTTAATCTCAATTCTTATTTAAGTATAAATTTAAAAAATAATTAACTTGAATTTAAGAATTGACATTTAAACATCTTATTATTTGGAGATTTTATTTTGAGATAATATTGACATTATATAATTAAATTATATTTTATTTATAGAACAACTAATATTCTTTTTCATTGTTTTATTGATATTTTTAATTTTATTAATGATTATTATATGAGAAATTATGTAACGCCTAAAAAATTATAACCTAAATTATGCGAAAAATAATAAAATGAATAGTGGCAAACGGCCTACAGAACGGTTTGCCTAAACCGTTCCTCAAACCATTTTGAATAAGGACAAAAGTTCATTAAGCGTGGCCAGAAAGCTGGAAACGGTCAGGTGAACGGTTTTGGTAAACCGTTTGCCAAAATATTTTGACATGGCGGGATTTAAAAAATAGATGCGTATTTGAAGAGAGGAGAGAGAGAGAACGCATTTTCTAAAACCTAGCCGACCTTTCCTCGACAAAAGCCTTTCTAAGACCTCAAGGAAACCTTCCAAAACCTTCTTAGATACAAATTCCTACCCCTCTTCCTTAGATTTTCACAAATTTTGTTCCGGGTTGCGGGTTTTCTGACAAATTTTAGTAAGGTAATCTCTTAAACTAGATGAAATTTTTGAGTAAAAGAGAGGGTTTTGTGTATGGTTTTGTGGGGTTGGTATGGATAGTCTTAACAGTGTACGTATTTAACTCATATTGTGATTTTTGTGGGAGATTTGAGATTTTAGGGTTTGAGTGATTTGGGGATTGTTGAGGAATGGGTCTTAGAATGTGAAATTGAATTTGAATATGTGTTTAATAAGCAAAATATGGTTCAATTTGTGTAGGAGGTAGTGTTCTGGACCTGGATCGGAGATGAACCGAGAGCCGACTTCGTGGGATTCGAGGTAAGTGCACTAAAATCATACTTACCATTGTATGTCTTGCATCTATGTGGTTAAATATAATTGACTAAATGCACATTAGTTAATTATGATATGAACATTGTGTGAAATTGGGTGTGTTTGAATGGTTGTTTGAAATGCCTAAGTGTAGAATGACAGAATGCAAGTGACAAGGTTCATGCTATGGTATGAAATATATGTGTAATGTATGTGGATTGTGTTTTCCCTAATGTCTTGGATGCATTTTAATGAATGGAGTGCTTATGAATTGTGTGTGTGGACTGTGGCTTGAAAATAAATACACATGAATAGTTATGAGTGTTATGTTATTGTCATAGTGATAAACTTGTATGTACTATTAATAATGTGTGTGTGTGGCTTTATGCCATGAGTAATGAGATATGAATATTTGTGCATGTTCATATGAGTTGTGAAAAGGTAGTATATTGGATTATATGTGCCAAGCTCTATGATTGAGAATGTGTGGCTTACGATATGAATGAGAAATGATTGATGTGGAACATGCATGAACATGTGATATTGTGAATTTGTGAATGGAATTGGAAAATGCATAAAATTGAATTCATTCATGTCATTATTTGGCATTCGCATGGGCACGAATTGTATGTTCATGCTATGAGACGGCAAAAGGAAAGCGATATGTCTTTCCATATGAATAAAAGGGGGATTAGCCCAAATGAAATGAAAGGAACCGAGCGAGAGCTCCGTTCAAGAATACGAAAGTGGGGGATTATCCCAAATTGGAAGCAAAAGAGTATTGGCTCTTGTTGTGACTATGGATGGGGGATTAGCCCAATGAAAAATAAAATGTGAAATGGGGTAAGAGCTCCTTGGCCGTGAATAGCACTGGACTGGGCCCAAAGAAAAGTGAGCGAGAGCTCGGCTTATGGAATGAAAATGGGGGATTAGCCCAAATGAATAGAAAGTGAGCGGAAGCTCTAAGGAAAGTGTTGCGACTTGTGAGTCCCCGGGACATGCATTGCATAACATGTGATGCATTAGTATTCATTAGCATCCATCTATGAATTGTGTAAGTTGCATGTAAAATTAAGAATTGGATGCAAATTATGTGTTAGATATGATATTTGGTAGGTGACTACATGTGGCATGTTGTTCATGCTTATTGATGAATTTTATGTTGCGATTGAGATATTGGATATTATGTGAATTATGGATAGCCAAAGGCTCATTATTGTGAATGATAGAATTTGTATGAAACGAGTTCATATGAAAAATGGTTTCATGCTGATATGTGTTGAAATGGGTGAAGATTTATATGTATGAAAGTAATGTGATTTGTGGGTTGTACAATTGGAATGTGATCATTCATGTGCATTGACGATGTGAATAAGTATAGGGATAAGTTGATAATGTGAATGTTGAGTGATTGGATGGGTGGTATGTGAACTGATTCTTGAATGACTTAAAAACAAAGGTAATGGAATTGTAATGGAAAATGTAATGGAGTGACGACAATGGAATGGTAAAATGTGGAGTGTGGAATATGGAAATGATGGTTATGGTTAAATTGGTATGAGTATGTGTGGGATGAATGACTGGATTGATGTGTATTGTGTTAAAGGGACTAAATCAGCTGTAAGCAGGGGAGAACAGTGTTAGGAATGGTTGTTTCCAACTGTTTCTCAAACCGTTCCACCTTCTGAGACTTTTAGGAAGGGTCGAACGGTTTTCAGACGGTTTGTGCAAACTGTTTCCAAAATCGTTCCACTTCCAGAAACTTTTATTAAAGAGCAAAACGGGTTTTGAAATGTTTTATGCAAACCATTTCACAACCCATTTCAGTTACATAAACTTTTAGAGAGAAAATGGGTTGGAGAACGGTCTATACAAACTGTTTCCTAAATCATTCCCAAACATTGAAAAGTATGGTATAGAGGTTTTAAGGAAAGAATAATGAATTGTATTAATGGTTTACGAGGCTTTGAAGTTAAGAGTGATTTAGAAGGATGATTCCTCACTATGAATAAATACACTAATGTTTACTTGAAGTAGACATTGGATTAGGATGAATTCCTTCCTTTGTAACATTTATGACACCTAACACACCTTACCAACGAGCACTTTGGTAAGTGTGGGTAGGTGTACTTTTGGATATATTTTATACTCACGTGCATTTGTGTTTGTATGTTGTGTGCAGAGTAATAGTAGACCTTGATTGGCGAGATGTTTTGGTGGTGCTCAGAGGTGCGATACTCAGTTGGAAGATTGGGCTCCGTAGTGTTGAGGAAATGTTTTGTATTTTGTAAAATTATACATATTTTCGCATAAGTAGGGTTGCATGTTTTAGAAGGTAAACGAATAGTCAAGCTTCTGTATTTGTGTGAGATTTGTATAACTAAAGTTGTTTATAATTTTCCAAAAGATAACACGACTATTTCTATTGGATGCCATTAGTGTAATGTGTCGATTTTTAAAAAAATGGTTGCCGAAATCATTAGTTATTTAAAAATGAGTCTTGTGAATTTGGGCGTCATAGGTCTACCCAGACTGTTCACCACACCGGTTCAAATCATCCTGGATAGAAGCTATTTTATAGACTGTTCAGCAAACCATTCTCTCCCTAAAATTGCAGGGTTTTGGGATAATTGAGATTAATGCATCTTGTGTGACTGAATGGGAACTTGTCATTTGTATGGACCACTAGTTGGTTGTGTTAAACGAATGTAGAATGAATTGAATTGGGATTGTTTTATCTTAACTTGCAGTATAAGAATAATAGGGAAGAGGAGTTGTGTGTGCTTGAATGAACGATTGTGATGGACTATACGGTTGGAATAGTAGTGTGGGCTAATATGCACTCACTGAGTTTTAATAGTCGTTTATTTTCCTTTGTGGATGTTTCTTTGAAAATAGTGCAGGGCGAAAGGTTATTTTCATACATTCCACTCGTCTACACGAAGATTCTCTTTTGGGACTCGCGCAACAAGGTTGGGGATCCTCTAAGTTATATTATTTTTATGTTTTAAAACCTTAAAAATTGATTTTGATCCTAATATAAAAACTTGTAAACATACTTTTGGAAATGGTCTTCCACCTTGTAAAATATTTTAAAACTCTCACTTATGTTTTGGGTTACATTCTTATATGTTTTAATTGTATCCATAAATTGGTTGATGATTAATTATTCTTTCCTCAAATTTGGATGAAGATGTTAAATAAATCACGAAAAATTTATACAGGATTTTCACATTTTTAAATAATAACTTTGAATCGGGAGATAAAATTGAGCTTCAGATTATGGCATAATCTTCTAATTGATATTTTAACCATAATACTTGTGCACAAGCACTCCCGCAGCTACATATTTTGACTCAGTCGGTGGAGATAGCTACACTAGTTTGTTCTCACTACTCCATAAGATTAGGCAAGATTGGATGAAATGACATGACCCACCAGTACTTTTCCTATCTAACTTACATCCATAATGATTTGCATAACTATAGGCCATAAGATTAACATCTAAACAAGAAGGATACTATAGTTGTGA
>CANYCX010325669.1:0-38428 GCA_948193385.1 Breynia disticha f. nivosa
GCCGTCTTTATGATTCTAAATGGTGGAAGCAATATGGTATATTTATTTTTCTCTTCATATTTCCAATTGTATCGTACTTTGAGATCGAAAGAAAGGATATTTTGTAAACAATAAATTAATAATATTTTGTATTTATAAATAGATTTTACTATAAATAATTATTCAAAACAATCTAAATAAAAATATAAAATCAATCACAAATATTCAAAAATAGAATTTCTTGCTTCTTATATATTTGTATAAGTTTAATTCTATCAAATTTATTTTTTAAATTAATAAATACATATTATTTTTTTTTAGTAATTGTAATACAATATGAGCCGCTTTAAATTATATTCATAAAATATATTAATAATTTTTTAGTATATTTTAGTAATTAAAAAATGTACGCGCGAGCGCGACCTCTCGTCTAGTTATTACTTTAAGTTTAAACACACAACCCAAACAAATAATTGAATTTTTTTTTGTCATTAAAGTAAAAAATCCTCCACATTAATTGCCTTTACCTCCCAAACAATAAACATAATTTTCTATTATTGTCATAATATATAAGTATTTTAGAATACGATTATTAACCATATGATATATGATAACGAATTACATAAATTTAATTTATAAAATATTTATATTATAAATAATAAAATATAATATAAATATGCGATATAATTAAGATTTGCTTAATTCGAATTATTAGTGTAATTTAGAGAGCGAAGTAGAGATATTTAGAAGCCTATTTTGCCCTAATAATCAATCAAACACAACCCAAAACCTTACCTTGCCTTCTCTTATATTCATTCATTTATACTATACTCAGACTCCATTTCAATTCCCTCCTCACCTCACCATGGACGACTCTACTAACCCTCAACTCGCCTCCATTCTCGGTCCCGACCTTGCCTCTTTCGAAGCCCTTATTTCCTCTCTCATGTCTTCCGCCAACCACCAACGATCCCAGGCGGAACTGGCTTTCAATCTCTGCAAGCAGACTCATCCCGACTCCCTCGCCTACAAACTCGCCCAAACTTTGCAACTTTCCTCTCATATTGAGGCACGAGCTATGTCTGCTGTTCTCTTGAGGAAGCTTTTGACTCGGGACGACTCCTTTCTTTGGCCTAAATTCTCGCCTTCCACTCAGTCCTCCATTAAGACCATCCTTTTGAATTGTATTCACCACGAGAACACCAAATCTATTGCTAAGAAATTGTGTGATACCGTTTCTGAGCTTGCTTCCGGGATTCTGCCCGATAATGGATGGCCTGAATTGCTCCCCTTCATGTTTAATTGCGTCACTTCTGATAGCGCCAAGCTTCAGGAATGCGCCTTCCTTATATTCGCACAATTGTCTCAGCACATTGGGGAGATTTTGGCTCCCTACATTAAGGAACTACACGCTGTATTTTTACAGTGTTTGAATAACAATGCAGCAACTTTCGATGTAAAGATTGCAGCTTTGAATGCTGTAATCAATTTTATTCAATGTTTGAGTAGCTCCGCTGATCGCGATAGGTTTCAGGACTTGTTGCCTGCAATGATGAGAGCTTTGACGGAGGCATTGAATAACGGGAATGAGGCGGCTGCGCAGGAGGCGTTGGAGCTATTGATTGAGCTCGCGGGGACTGAACCACGGTTCTTGAGGAGGCAACTTGTGGATGTTGTTGGAACAATGTTACAGATTGCGGAGGCCGAGAGTTTGGAGGAAGGGACTAGGCATTTGGCTATTGAGTTTGTGATTACATTAGCGGAGGCTAGGGAGAGAGCACCTGGAATGATGAGGAAGTTGCCTCAGTTTATTAGTAGGTTGTTTGCAATATTGATGAGAATGTTGCTTGATATTGATGATGAGCCAGCATGGCATAGCGCCGAGGCTGAGGCTGAGGATGCTGGGGAGACTAGTAATTATGGTGTTGGACAGGAGTGTTTGGATCGGTTGGCTATTTCGCTGGGGGGGAATACGATTGTTCCTGTTGCATCGGAACAAGTGCCAGCATTTTTAGCTACTCCTGAGTGGCAGAAGCACCATGCTGCTCTTATTGCTCTTGCTCAGATTGCTGAAGGCTGCTCTAAGGTATACCTTGTACCTTAAATAATACGATAGGTTTAGTTTTAGTGTTATGTAATTAGTTTTTTTATTTCATATGTGAAGTTTGTGCAATTTTGTTATTTGGTTGTTCTGGTTTGGTTGAGTTTTGATAATCTCAGAATGATTTTAGCGCTGTGCTTTTGTTGAGGTTTGTGGTTGTGCCAATTGTCTCTTTTGATTATAGGTAATGACAAAGAATCTGGAACATGTTGTCTCAATGGTTCTTAATTCATTCCATGATCCTCACCCTCGTGTGAGATGGGCAGCTATTAATGCGATCGGCCAGTTGTCCACTGATTTGGGGCCAGATTTGCAAAATCAGTATCACCAGAGGGTGTTGCCGGCTCTTGCTTCTGCAATGGATGATTTCCAGAATCCTCGTGTACAGGTTAGCCACTGCTAGTACCATGCTTGCCCTTTGTTTCGTTTCATTGAAGCAATAACATTTTTTCAGTCAGTTTGTCTATTTGTTGGCCCTTTTGATTGCATAAGATGTAAAATTAAACTTTCTGTTGGACGGGAGTTAGGTGAGCTGAATGATTCTGTGCTGCATAGTTTTTATGCTGATTCATTTGCCCATATGTCTGATTTGGGAGAGAATGCAAACATCCGTTGTTGTTAGCTTTATTTCAGGCTTCTCATTACTGTTGTCATAGGATATTTTGCTAATAATTTATCAATTTCAAATAGGTCACCAAATGATATATCGGTAATGCTTGCAAATTGTCGGTCACCAGTTCGCTGTGCCTGGCCTTTAAGTGTTCAATTTTTTTTTTCTTTTGTTGACAGGCTCATGCTGCTTCAGCTGTACTCAACTTCAGCGAGAACTGTACTCCTGAAATTTTGAAGCCTTACTTAGATGGAATAATTAGCAAGTTGCTTGTGCTTCTACAGGTATATTAGCCAAGGATTCAACATCAATTTTTCCTTGGCATTTGTTTCATGTTGGGCTTGAATTCTAGCTTTTTTGTGTCTTATTAATAATTTAATATCATGTTCTTGTGCTACAGAATGGAAAACAAATGGTCCAAGAGGGAGCATTGACAGCTCTGGCATCTGTTGCCGATTCATCTCAGGTTTGCCAAATCTGCCACTAACATATTATTTGTTTGTGCTCCCATTTGAATTGAGCTGACAATGTCTAGGTTTGTAGGAACATTTCCAAAAATATTATGATGCAGTTATGCCTTATCTTAAGGCCATTCTGGTCAACGCTACCGACAAGTCTAACCGTATGCTTCGTGCCAAATCCATGGAATGCATCAGTCTAGTTGGAATGGCCGTTGGGAAAGAGAAGTTTAAGGTGGATGCTAAGCAGGTTGGTGGCCTTGTTCTTGGAAGGTGTCCCTTGTTATGAACCTTTTTTTAATATACATGTATGATGAAGTACTGCCTTTTAATGTATCTATCATCTGTAATTTGTTCTATTCAAGGTTATGGAAGTGCTCATGTCCTTGCAAGGATCCCAATTGGAGACCGATGATCCAACAATAAGCTACATGCTACAAGTATGTTCTCGTCATTGAAAATGGAATGTGGCCGATCTTTCATATGCCATTTGTTGTTTTTCTGTTCTAACCCTATAATGTTACAGGCATGGGCTAGACTTTGCAAATGTCTGGGGCAAGATTTCCTCCCCTATATGAGTGTTGTCATGCCATCTTTGCTTCAATCTGCTCAACTCAAGGCCGATGTAACTATCACATCTGCAGATTCTGATAATGAGATCGATGATTCTGATGATGAAAGGTTTGAATTTATTCTTGGAACCTGTTTAATCACTTCCCGTAATTAAAACATGTGCATAGTTTTTGTAGAAAAGGTGTTTATGGTTGATATGCATTATTAAGCTTTTTATCTTCATTTCAGCATGGAGACCATTACTCTCGGGGACAAAAGAATTGGAATCAAGACCAGCGTCTTAGAAGAAAAGGCCACTGCATGCAACATGTTGTGTTGTTATGCTGATGAGTTGAAGGAGGGATTCTATCCATGGATTGATCAGGTTCATTGGTGGATGCATATTCTTGGTCATTTTTTCCTTCCTACCTTATAACAATGTTTTGCTAACAGACAGCACATTTCCTGTCCAGGTTGCTCCTACTTTGGTACCTCTTCTTAAATTTTACTTTCACGAAGAGGTTAGGAAAGCTGCTGTTTCAGGTATTTAATAGAGGCACTTTTTCTCTACTTTTTTCTTTACGACCTTCTGAAGCTCATATGTCATTCCTTTCTGACAATTCTGCATCCTGTTTCCAGCAATGCCGGAGCTACTTCGTTCTGCTAAATTAGCTGCGGAGAAAGGACTCGCGCAAGGCCGTAATGAGTATGTGAAGCAGCTGTCTGATTATATTATTCCAGCACTTGTTGAAGCATTGCATAAGGTTGCCAATTTGTTTCATTTCGGTTTCTCTAGTTAAGTATTTCTTTTTTCACCAATTTTTGGTAGTTAAATTTTGAGTTGCTTGCAGGAACCTGACACTGAGATCTGTGCAAATATGTTGGATGCCCTTAATGAATGCTTACAGGTTCGTTGCATTCTACCGTTATCGAAAATTTGTTGCACTATGACCGTTATCGAAAATTTGTTGCACTATGTGATTGTACATAATATTAGTGAAATTACTTTGATTTTTCATATTGTGTGCCATGTCCTGACTTGTTTTTTTCCTTCTATAGATATCTGGAAATCTTGTTGACGAAGCCCAGGTTCGTTCCATTGTGGATGAGATAAAACTGGTAATTACTGCTAGCTCAAGCAGAAAAAGAGAGAGGGCTGAAAGAGCCAAGGCTGAAGATTTTGATGCTGAGGAGGGAGAGTTGATTAAAGAGGAAAATGAGCAAGAGGAAGAAGTTTTTGACCAAGTTAGTCTTCAAACATTAATGTTAAGCAGTCCATTATAGGATTATGGTTAAACTTGGTAATAGTAGAAATTATTTGCAGGTGGGTGAAATCTTGGGAACTTTAATCAAGACATTCAAAACAGCTTTCTTATCGTTTTTTGATGAGTTGTCATCTTATCTGACTCCCATGTGGGTGAGTTCTGATTGTTTTTGTGATTTGGCAAGTTCCTTCTTCTTTTTCACAAGCCACTTTTTTTTGTGGAATTGGTATTGAGTTCAGCTGTGTAGCACTACTGTTCCAGTGGTTTTGTATAAATATTCCTTTCGCATTTGGCTTGACTTGTTTGGCTAATTTAGGGCAAGGACAAGACAGCTGAAGAGAGAAGGATAGCAATTTGTATCTTTGATGATGTTGCTGAGCAATGTCATGAGGCAGCTCTAAAGTAAGCCATCCTTTCACATGGTGTGGTATTATCCTCTACCGGTGGTTGTCAGCATAAGAATACTAATTCGACGCATTTCATCTCTTTTTACTGGGCAGGTATTACGATACCTTTCTTCCTTTCTTACTGGAAGCTTGCAACGATGAGAACTCTGATGTTCGACAGGTTTGTGCAATTGCACTAAATAAGTTCCACTTGTTTGTCTGGTATCGACATTTGGCAACCAAATTTTTTTCAACTTAAAGAAATTTTTGTTATTTCAGGCAGCTGCTTATGGACTTGGTGTTTGTGCAGAGTTTGGTGGACATGTGTTTAAACCTCTAGTTGGAGGCAAGTGTGAACATGATTTTTAACAGTGAAGCTATGATGATTTTACCCAACATTACTATTTGAACGAGTTGATGCCTTCAAGTAACTTTTGTTGTGCCTCTTTGCAGAGGCTCTTTCAAGACTAAATGTGGTGATACGAGATCCTAGTTCCAAACAATCTGAAAATGTAATGGCATATGATAATGCTGTTTCAGCTTTGGGCAAAATCTGCCAATTTCACCGTGACAGCATTGATTCAGCTCAGGTACTTCAATTTTTTGATAGCATAATCTTCTTTCCAATTGGCCTTGTGTTAATAGTAAGTTCACTCGCACTGATGCTCTTGTGGTTTATGATTCCCTTTGACAGGTCGTTCCTGCATGGTTAAACTGTTTACCAATAACTGGTGATTTGATTGAAGCTAAAGTTGTTCATGAACAACTTTGTTCCATGGTGGAGAGGTAAGGATATGATATCATCATCACTTTGTTCATGCTGATCATGCATTCTCTGGTCATTTGTTAATGACTTAGCATTTGTCTACAGGTCTGATGGTGAGCTTCTAGGCCCTAACAATCAGTACCTGCCTAAGATTGTTTCAGTATTTGCGGAGGTTAGTATCTCGTTATTGTAATTCCTTTTGTAACATTTTTTGTTTATTTTTAACCATTAATTAGTCATGATAAAATTTGTTATATTTCCATGACACTGTCAATGTAGGGAATAGAATATGTAAACATGTATGAGCTTGTGGCGATATTGCTGTAGTTCAATCTGAAATTACACTTGGACTAATTGGCATCAGTCTGAAACTGTTAGTTTGAGTAAGATTGTTTAAAGGAGCTATTGTTGATGCAGGTTCTTTGTGGGAAGGATTTAGCAACTGAACAAACCGCGGGCCGAATGGTTAATCTGCTGAGGCACCTTCAACAGACATTGCCACCTGCAACCTTGGCCTCAACATGGTCAATGTTACACCCACAGCAACAGATGGCATTGCAATCTATCCTGTCATCGTAGGCTGCAATGGCTTAGTTTGCTACTTGATTGAAGAAAGTGGCTGCTGAGCACCTTCATTCTTTTACACAAAGATACGATTGTCATCATTTGTTTTTGCATGATGTTCTACAGCAACCCATCATGGGTTGAAAATTGAGTGTGAAAGTGATCGTGGCGATTGGAATGGAAAGTTGTTATTGAATGTGTATATGAAGTGTCAATTATAGACCAAGATTGAGTGAACAAAGGGGAAAGAGAGAAGAAAAAGAGAAGTGTAGGTATTGGTGATTTGTTGTTGTTTTCCTATATGGTGTTGGTATGCTGAGGAGTCGCCAGGGGGTCAGTTGTTGTTTTGGTTCGTCTTTGTCACGACTCCAACAAGAGAATTGATTGTGGGAGAGAGAGATAGAGAAGGGAAGAGGGGTAGATGTAGAGAAGAGAGGAGAAAGAGCAGAAGTAGGAGAGAGAGAAGTAAAAGAGAAAGAAGAGAGTGGAGTTAATTCATAAGAAGAGTGAAACAAGCTTTTATCCCACATCGTTAAAACTAACTATTAACTCACCACTTTCCCTGTATAAAATCATGCTTTTCCACTGTATAAATTAGGAATTCGTTAAAGGCACTGACTGTCTTAACTTTGTGTAAGTTTTTAAAGTTTCTTTTATTTTTTTTACTGTTGTTGATAATGAGCATGGCAGATGATTATTGTTAGGGTTTTGTCGGTGGCAGCACAACCATAAAGATTGTGAGGGCCTGCCTGATTCGGCAATCTGATGCCCATTCATTCAAAAACACTTTCCCTTATTCTTTGCCAAAATGGTGTGTCGAGGTGAATTGAACTGCAGCAACTGAAATAGAGTTGCTTTACATATTGCCTTATTTGGTTTGTAAAGCATAGCAATATGCCATTTAGATTCTCTGAAAAAAGTTGCTGTTTGTCTGCTTCCACTCAAACAATCGTGCCGTCACGATTTTATTTTCTTTCTTTTTTTGTTTGACCAAACGAAGTAGAAGACGACAACAGCTCTTAATCCATACCCTAACCTAACCTCTCCTCTCCTACCAATTACAGCAACCTGTTTTCAATTTAACATACTAACCATTGAAGTTATCATCTAATCGGTTTTTATAGCATTATTTCATTTGTCATATTCAACAATTTATTGACTATTTAACAAGCATAGTCGTTATCAACATATAAGTTCAAACAAATAACTCAGCTTGAAAGAAAGAACGATTCTAACTAATAAACTGACAATATATAGAAGACGAGGAGGCCACCCACTAATCCATTAAGGAGATGCGACTACAACTCCACTTTTTCTTGCCCTACATATATCTTTCTCTACTTTGCCTAATCCTTCGACGCTCAAAATGGAGCACAAGTTCCAAGCAAAGCAGCCTAAAGACCACAAACAAAGCAAGTTCAAAGAGAGATTCTCCAAAACCAAGTTTGTTGGTGTTAGACAACGGCCTTCTGGAAAATGGGTTGCTGAAATCAAAGACACCACTCAGAAGATAAGAATGTGGCTTGGCACCTTTGAGTCTCCTGAAGATGCTGCTCTTGCCTACGACGAAGCTGCGTGCCTTCTTCGCGGTTCCAATACTCGAACCAACTTCAACCACCATGTCTCCACCAACTCACCCATCTCAATCAAAATCAGAAACCTTCTCCACCATAAAAAGAGTCTGAAATCTGTAGGCAGTACCCCTAAAGCTACCATTAAAGCAACCACCATAGTCAGTAGTACTATGAGTAGCCTTAGAAGCAATGATAACTTTCTTCCATCTCATAGTAGCAGCAGCAGCCTGAATGGTCCTATTTTGCCTTTTGACAATACCAACTTTTGTTCTGTAAGCAATGGCCTCAAAGAACAAGAAACGCAAAAACCTGACGATGCATACAGACAGGATATGAGCAGCTGCAATGCAGCAGGTCTCGAGCAGATGATCACTCCATGTCAATTGTATCCGTCTTGGTCATTCCCCTTCGGATTTGAACAAGTATCAATGGATCAACAAGGAGCAGCGTCAGCATTAGAAAATAACTGATGAGTCAGAACTAGAGCTATCTGAATTCGAACGTATGAAAGTAGAGAGACAGATATCGGCGTCATTGTATGCTATGAATGGAGTGAATGAATTGGAGAATATTTACGATCCAAGTGACGGTCTCTGGGATCTTCCTTCACCATGTGATTTCTTCTGTCCTAGCTAGATTGACTCTTCTCGGTTACGTTTTTTTCTGAGCAAAATGGAAATTTTTTATGCATGAATTTAGGAATAGATCGGCGCCAGCACTTGTATGCTTAAGCTGAATGAATGCTGGCATGCACGTTTCTTCTATCATCCTACAAAGAAAATTGATGTAATAATTGGTCTCATGTGAATCTACATGCTTGTTAAGCCAAAACTACAGCTTAGAACTGCTTGAGGAAACATGTTTGCATTTGACTTATTCACTGTAATACCAAACATGTATCAGCATTACTTCAGAGAACCAATTGGGTGGAATTCCTGAAGCATCTATTTCTAAACTTTCAAATCAAAAGCTGCTTAAGAACTGAAGAGATTTGGCGATTGCATATGAAAAACAGAAAAACCTCGTTAACATAACGCGAAGTCCATTCTTACTTATTATCAATTGCATTCCCAAGTTGACTAGGACCACCCTGGACTAAACAAATTGAAGTCATGTAGCTTTGATGGAAACATCTATTCTTGCTGCTGTAAGAGTGCAGGCCAGGATCCAACACATCATGGTAAAGTCCGTCACTTAAACCTAATATATTAACACCAGTCATTGTCGATGGACAAGGTTTAATTTTGAATACGACGTAAAAAGAAATGCATATTAATACTGCCACTAGAGCCAGATAACAGTACAAAACATAATTCTGGATGATAAAATTTCTCTGTACCACAAAACATGTTCAAGACAAACATAAAAGAAATGAGACAATCATACATCTGAAAACACAGTCGCGATACAACATAAGAGGTAAAACTGAAAGATATGCGGCAATAATGGCAGCTACCATCATCATTCACCAGGTTCCAGATGAAGCTGTACCATTTCAAAAGTCTTCACCTTCTTCATCTTCTTCAACACCCTCAGCACCAACTTCCTCATAATCCTTCTCAAGGGCAGCCAGATCCTCACGGGCTTCTGAGAATTCTCCTTCTTCCATACCTTCACCTACATACCAGTGAACAAATGCCCTCTTTGCATACATGAGATCAAACTTGTGGTCAATGCGTGAGAACACCTCGGCCACTGCAGTGTTGTTACTGATCATGCACACGGCGCGCTGCACTTTGGCAAGATCGCCCCCTGGTACGACAGCCGGGGGTTGGTAATTAATACCACACTTGAAACCAGTTGGACACCTGCATAATCCATGCAAAGAAGATTTCGGAGGAGAAGTTAATTTGCAAAAATGGCAAAACAGACAATCATTAAAAATGATGAATTAAGTTGCTAGAGTCTGTCCTATCTTCAGCCAATTTGTATCATTTGCTTACCAGTCAACAAACTGGACGGTCCTTTTAGTCTTGATACTAGCAACAGCAGCATTGACATCCTTGGGAACAACATCTCCTCGGTACATCAAACAACAAGCCATGTATTTTCCATGTCTAGGGTCACACTTGGCCATCATGCTTGAAGGCTCAAAGACAGCATTTGTGATCTCTGGAACTGACAACTGCTCATGGTATGCCTTTTCAGCTGATATGACAGGTGCATATGAAGAAAGCATGAAATGAATTCTAGGATATGGTACAAGGTTGGTCTGAAACTCTGTAATGTCCACATTGATGGCTCCATCAAATCTCAAAGAGGTTGTCAAGGACGATATGATCTGGGAAATCAATCTGTTCAAATTTGTGTATGTTGGTCTTTCAATGTCCAATGACCTTCGGCTAATGTCGTAAATAGCTTCATTGTCCAAGAGCACTGCCACATCAGTGTGCTCCAGAAGTGAATGAGTGGACAGGACACTGTTATAAGGCTCAACAACAGCTGTTGACACCTGAAAATAAAAGGAAAACAATCATTAGCTATAACCATATCCTCCATAATCAATGATCAAGTAACACTAGAAAAGTGTGAGCAATCCATCTTTAACTAAAATCAACAAAGGAGAACCGAAGCCTTAAGTCATAAGTACCTGAGGAGAAGGGTAAATGGTGAACCCGAGCTTTGATTTTTTCCCATAATCAACAGACAAACGCTCTAACAGCAAAGATCCGAGACCAGATCCAGTTCCACCACCAACAGCATTAAACACAAGAAATCCTTGTAAACCAGTGCAGTTGTCAGCTAGCTTTCTCACTCGATCAAGACATACATCCACAATTTCCTTCCCAACTGCAGAGAACAGACATTCATTTTTGTCCAACACCATAATTATGTGAAAAAACAGCAGAGCCATGGATCGCAGCAAACAAACACTCACCTGTATAATGTCCCCTGGCAAAATTGTTCGCAGCATCTTCCTTCCCTGAGATCAACTGCTCAGGGTGGAAGAGTTGCCTGTAAGCTCCAGTTCGAACTTCGTCAATGACAGTTGGTTCCAGATCTACATAAACAGCCCTAGGAACATGTTTGCCAGCACCGGTCTCACTGAAGAAGGTGTTGAAAGCATCATGTGCAACTCCCACCGAATCATCACTGCAAAACACACAAACTTTCATAAGCATTAGGCACAAAAATATTTTAAATTTGAAGATAAACAAATCTCCACAGTTCAGGTAACACTAACCCTTTTTCACAGAGTAAGCAAGTTAATCAATAATAAACAATTACGAGCCAACAATGTAAAGGTCATTATATAGTGCATTTACATAATTTAAGAATGTCAAACAATCTGAAACTTCTCCACAAATGAGTATTCATTTCACATAAACACACATATAGATCCAAACTTTTAAGACAAAAATGAAGCAAAAAAAGCACGAAAACGAACAATGAAATGTCCAAACTTCAATATGAAAACGAACAATGACAAAAAAAACTAAATCATTTTTCACAGGCAAGCATTTATCAATTCACACAAACACATAAAGATCCAAGCTATAAAACCAAGATGAAGCAAAAAGATCCAAAATTTCAATTCAAAATGAAGCAAAATGAGTGGAAATGAACAATGACAAACAATCTAAGCCTCGTCCACAAAAGGGTGAGCAATAGAATACACATAAAGGTCGAAACTTTAAGAACAAAATGAAGCAAAAAAATGAAAATGTAGATCTAGAAATAAACCTAGGCATCATTCCATCAGGTTGAATTCCATGCTCGAGACAATAAAGTTCCCAACAAGCATTTCCAACTTGAATACCAGCTTGACCAATGTGAATGCTTATGATTTCTCTCATTCTGGAACCCTAGTATTCAAATTTTTTGCTAAAGAAGGAAGAAATCTAGCAAAGAATGCAATACAAATGAGATCTTCATTTCAAACACTGCCTTATATTGCTGTCTTAACAGCATATCCTGTGATCTAATGGTTGGCAATCAAAGTAGAGAGATGCGAATCAACGGTGACTGTTGCTCTTATGATATTATATTGTGAAGTCCTTGTGGTTTGATTAAATTTTTGATGAAATCCTTTTAGTTTAAAAGATTGTTATGCAGTCTGTAGCGAGGGATTTGAATGCGGATATTTGTTATATTTGTTGAAAAATATGTTTTTGACATTGTGATTTGGATTTCAAACATATGACCAAATAATTTTCAAATAAAAATTTAATTATTCTATCCAAGCGTATCTAACAACTTGAAATAAGATTTGAACTTGGTGATCCGAAGTCTATAAGAGTTTACTCCTTAGTATTCAAACTATTAGCACGCCATAATTCATCATAATTTTGATAGAAGAAGTGGTTTGATTTGATAGTCCAAGTTGAAGTCATATTTATATTGTTAATTGTCATATTATATTACAATTTAGGAAAAAAACAAATTTATAGAAGTTGATAATAATTTGTATGTTAATACTACAAATGCATGTATATAATTTTTTTGTTAAATGAACGAATTAAATGCTTTTACATTTTGTTTTGCATAATAACATTTAACGAAACGAACAAACAAAATGATTATAACTACAAGGACCAGATAAAAGATTCGGTGAAATCATAAGGGCAGTGGGGAAATTTGACCATTTGGGGCTTACTGAAATTACGTGGCGTGCAGATTTTGCGGTAGATTGACTATTATATCCTTGATGTGGTTGGAAGATGTAGGATTATGAAGGGGTAAATGGAGGAGAGGAATAATGGGAGGAGTGGGGGACTCCAAGTCCATGTGATATGTTGGGATTACATTACAATACAAGTTTTGTCGTGAAGTAACGTTTTTTCTTCACACGTGTTTGTAATTACTTACTAACATTCGGTAAGTTTTTGGCTATCAAATTTACGTCATTATCAGTTAAGTGTTTTAACATTAGTTTTGGTTTCAATCTGGCAAAATCCCTTCTGAATAGGAAATGAATGAAGTAAAAGCAGAAGCTCCATAGCGTCGGCAGTTGAAACATATATGAGGATGAGGTAGGCAGCTACGCCACATTATCATCATAATATCATCTCTCACCTTACCAACACAGTTTGCTTCCATACAGATATCTACTTTTGTAACTTTACACCATTTCCATACATATAAACCTTCTAGTTTTGTAACTTTACAACATTCATAAAAGTAAAGATTATGTAAAGTAAAACTATTTGTTGTCTGAAAAAATAAAAAATTTAAATTTATTTTT
The DNA here is from genome assembly GCA_948193385.1 of Breynia disticha f. nivosa. Classification (NCBI taxonomy): domain Eukaryota; kingdom Viridiplantae; phylum Streptophyta; class Magnoliopsida; order Malpighiales; family Phyllanthaceae; genus Breynia; species Breynia disticha. Next base: position 13,441 of record CANYCX010325669.1, read on the forward strand.
ACTGATATAATGATAATAATTTGTTTTTGATTGAATCTCTTCTTTTAAAGAGACTTGTAGTAAAGGTGATGTTGTGATTGTGTAGTTGGAAGGGGAGTAGGAGGAGCATCACTTCACTTCAAAGAGTGTACTTGAAGTGAGTTGCGATTAGTTAAAAATGAACATAAAGTGAGTAGTTGGTGTAAGATGAACCATTTGAATGGATGGAAATTTGAATATTGAAAGATGTGATGATTAGAGGATGGTTGGTCCCATAAAGTGGGTGGCCACTTATAATCCAAAAGAAACAATAATCGGAGAGTGACGCATTGGTTTGGACTCCGCTCCTTCTTGTTTGTATTGATGTACAAAAGAAAATGTCAGATTTTGAGTTTGTAATCTTAAAAATGTTCAGGTATGTTTGTTCTTTTTTTTATGCTCATTCAACGTTGGTCAATTATAAAAATGTCTGATTCTGAGTTTACAATTGCAAAAATGTCCAAGCATGCTTTTATATATGTTTAATGTTCATTCTTGTTCATATTTTTTATATGTTAAGTGTTTAAAATTATTCGTTATTGTTAATCCCATAAGAAATCTACGAAACCCTGACTCAACTCTACACAAACTACTCGCCTTTCCATTTCCCATTTCATCTGTAGATCGTTTTTGATTGAATCTAATTAGTTGTATGTTCATACGTATATGTTTATTGTTGTTCATTATTGTTCATTAATTCTTTTGAAAAACTCAAACCACCAAAACGCTGACGTTTTTTGTTTTCCTCATCTTACAAACCACAGCCGTCATCCTCTTTCTCATCTACAAACAACCATCAAACAACCAACAACCACAAGCTCCACTCGTAAATCACAACTACCAACTCACCGAATTTTTCAAAAATCCAAACAGTGATCTTTTGCTTTGCTGATTAATTATCTTTTACTCAGGTCATGATGGAAATTGTCTCAGGCTAGAAACTTATTGGAAGTAAAGGAGATTTATTTGTAACAATCATCAAGAAGCAACAAGAAAAATATTTTTTAAATGGCCAAAGAAGATTGATGCTCCTTTTCGAAGCAAGGGAGAACAAACTGTTGTTTATCATCCAAGTTTTTCAAAAAAAAAAGATTGATTTCTTCGTACTCGTCCTTGTCGTCTTCTTTAACATCTTCAAAAACAAGCTCATCAAGTTATTAAAACAAAAAAGAATGGTTTAAAAAGAAATAATTGAAAAAGAATGAAGAGAAAAATGAAAAAGGAGCTTGGAGAAAGGGAAAGAGAGAAATAAAAAGAAGGAGGCTGTGGTTTGTGTTTTAAAAAATGAAGATAGAATCGGCAGAGGGGAATTAGGGATTTAAAGGAGCAGATGGACTGGTTGCATACCACGTGTCCTGTTCTTTAATTACTGGGCATTTTTAAATTTAATAAACATAGGTTGATATTTTTATAATTGAAAACTCATTACTATATAAAATCTCTAATCATTTGATGTAGAAATATGTCCTCATTTTACACTGTTGATTTGTATTGGACATGGAAGGTGTAAGCAACAGTATTGGGAGATCCAAAATGTTGACGTCCGAGTATTGAAAACACTACCCAGAAGTATATTCTTGGACATCTACGCATTGGGCTAGGGAATAACATTAGTATGTTGGTCAACCCAGCCCATCCTAAATTATACTCCATCAACTTACATCTCCAAATCATTCCTATACCTAAGCATATGTTAGTTGGAGTTGGTGCCACATGAACTTCTAAAGTTTTAAAATTCTTACAATTTTATTTTTCATCGATTTTTACATTTTAATCAATTTCGATGTTTTCAGCCATTGTTTTTTCGGTGGCTCACTGTACTTTAATTATATGGTCTCCCTATTTAATTACATCAACTGATCTATACTGTTGAAACCTTAATGGTATTTTTAACAGCTAAAATTTATAGGTAAAAAATGCATGTTTATTACAAGTAAGAGAAGAAAACGAGCCTTTTTGTTGAGCTATATAGTTGAAATGTTGATGAAGATGTTGGGTTAGAAAAGAGTGGAGAAATCAAGTGTTGAGAATGAGACAATAGAGAGGGAGGAAGGCATTATCTTCATCGCAATAAATTCAAACAGCGATTGTGTTGAGAGAGATGGATATTTTCACAACTAACAAATCGACAACATTCTATTTCATTTATTCCTACCTCTTCACTTGTTTGCTTGTATGCCCTCCTCGGTTTCAATTTAGTCTTCACTTGTATACCCTCCTTAATTTCAATTTTGAACTAACGGTTATGGTTTCAAGGTTCATAAAATTAGAATCAAATCTAGTCAATTTTAAAACGGTTAGAACTGAGAGTTCTGGTTCGTCGGTTAAATTTTAATTTTTTATTAAAAATAAATCAAACCATTGCGAATTAACTTACCCTGATAGCTCCGTTCTAAAACTAATAGTTCTGATTTCAATTCATCGATTTTTTGTCTCTACTCTTATTCATTTAAACATTCACATCTCATTACCTAACACAACCTTCCTCTCTTACTTCAATTTTCTACATTACATAAGGGTTACTCCATCTAAAAGTCGTAGTCCATTCATCTGCATGCATCAATGACCAACCAACACTCCAAGAATTATTGTACCAATATCTGGTGGATGGGTGGTTGAATTCGCCTTTATAACTAAAATGTTGTTTTTTTTTAACTTGGTGCACCCACCATTACATTTTACTGTGTTCGTTGTGTGTGTTCAATATAATTGTTGTATATTTGGAAGAAATATTAGAATTTGTGAATGAGTATGGTGATGAAGCGTAAAAGTTATTTGATTAGTTGTTGTATGTTATTGGTTTGAATGGGCAGGCTGCGAAAATTCTTGCTAACTTAATTGTGATGGGCGGTTCCATATTAGGCAGAGCTGTTGTTCAAGCTTAATATTATCGGCAAGCTCTTCAAAGTAAGTCCATTTTTTTCCGCTCGCTTTGTAATTGTTGCGGAAATTTGATTGAGCTGGAAATGGGGAGCTTATATTTGACGCCGTTGTAGATGATGCCAAGACCGGCGTTGCTCAAGAGGCAATGCAGAACAGGATTCTTCGAGGTAGCAAAGTAATGACGGAGAAAGAAGGTCGCCAGATTCTCGAGGTTAGTGAAGATAGCGCATGGGAAGAAGAAATGAAGGTTGGTGTGGTGCTGTAGTTAATTTGGAATGTGTAATGATATGTAGAAATATGAGAATTTGTTGGAGAGGAATGCGAAGAACGGAAGGTTTTATCTGCAGTCAAAGAAAAGTTCATGGAGCCAAGGAATGTGTAGAGGCTCGACAAATTTAAAACCCCAAGTTGAGGGCACTCCCACTTGAGTTGAGATACCTTCAACCTCTGTATGCTCCCAAGAACAGATAGAGTAGTATACATTCATCAAAACAATGACAGGACATTCAACATCATACAAAACTAAGTTATGTTCCATCTTTTTGCCTTGCTTTTGAAGACATATTAATACATGCAATTCATACTTTTTTTTTTTTTGGTATTTTGAGACTGTAATATGCAACAATCACACTATACTTTGGAATTACCAAGAGATTTTAGTGGTCCAAAAGCATTTTGAGAAAGACTACTTACATTTGAACCTCAAAATGCCCAAATTCTAAGGCTATAACACATGCTTATTGCAGTTTTCTTAGAATCCAATGTTTTATGATTTCTGATGACATATTTTGGTGTTACGAATATCTCCTCATATAGCGTTAACCCAAATTCTAAGAATATATTGCATCTCTGCTCTCTTTGAGGGACTCGTAGTAAAGTTCCCTTTCCTTGTAGTAATTATTTTGTTTTATGACAAAAATTATAAGTCACCATCGCATTAAATGGAATGAATATGCAAAATAGTATTCTGGTTGGTTTTGTGGGTGTTGCTGCATCACAATCACATTGAATATTTTTGAAGCCATTCCCTTCCCCAAGCCCAACCATTTTGTTTCCTCAAAATATCCTATGCTAACACCTTCCAACTGTCCAATCAATTCCCACCACTTTAATTATGCATTTCGGTTGAAAAAATAAATATATGAAGAGCCCATTGCAGCTGCACATTTCTTTTTCGTTGTTTTATTACTAGCTATGTGGACACCAGATCCAGATTGGTCACATGGTAGGGCATTGCATTCATATTTATTACCCCCTCCCCTCCCTCCATAAGCTCATCAAAATAATTCACGAGGCCCCCCACTCCCTCAATCATTGCCCCAATGCTCCCACTCCCCACCCTTCTTTCCGCCCCCTCACCAATTACGTTTTCTAACTCCTTATTCCTTCATTTCAACATAATCCACTTCATTAACAACAACATCATTACTTCAATATATCACATATACAACTCATCAGAAATACTCCATATATGTCCATCCACAATTGGACTCCACCGTTCTAATGGAAGAAATATATATATATATATATATATATATATCATGAAGTACCAAATACTATACATGTAATTAACATCATGCATGTACGTTTTATACAACGTATTCCACCATCAATCACATACATCAGTATTACACTCCAAATACATCAACAAACTATAATGATCCTTTAATATAAACTAAAATAATTAAAACAGAAAAAAAAAAAATATATATATATATATAAAAACTTCCCATCTCATTTCCAAACCCCAAAAGCACTATCTGATCCAACAGACACTGAAATGGGAAAGCAAATGACATAAATAAAGCCATGCATATAGCTAGCTAGCTAAATTTGGCTTTAAAAGAGAAGGCCAAAAACAAGTGCAACAAAAGATGCAAAGAACGTAGGAAGAAAGAGAGAGGTTGCATCAGAGGTAGGACTCGGAGCTGGTGCATCAGCTGCTGTTGTCATTTGCATGGCTGACAAAGCCACCAACAACACAGCAAAAATCTTCATCTTCATTGCCTCCATCTCTTCCTAGATGAACAGTCGGTGTGTTTATACAAGAAATGACGAAAATAATGAATATATGTAGGACAAGGAATGACCTTTGCAATTCCACTCGGGAAAGGAAAGAAGGGTAGTTGTACAAATAGCAAAGAGAGTAGGAAATTGGGAGAATGAAGCAGTTATTGGGGTTTATATAGAGGGCTAGAATGTGAAATATGTAATAGACAGAGAAAATAATAAGAATAGTTACCATACAGCTGTCTATTGTTGTTTGTGAGTCCCCACATTTTGCTGTCTTTCTTACCAACTGTTTTTGGATTTTCTATACAAATATTCATTCTTCCACGGAGTTTTTCTTTCCTCTATGCTTCATATCTTCTCCTTCTTTTATCCTCTAGTTTAATTTTATGATTTAGTTGATATTTATTCACAAAAGGTTTACAAATATAAATTTTTGGGTTGTTAATTTTAACTAAATGTACATATTTAGGTTGTCATATATTATAGGACTTTGATGAGCTGTTTGGATTTTGTAGTGATAGCTTTCATTGTTTATTTGAGTGTTGAATAATTGTTGTAAACCTAACATGTGCTTCAGAACATGGTTTCAATACCAAATTGCCATCATTAGCTATGCTTTAAATAAAAGATTTGGGAATCGTATTCTTCATTACCACAATAAATTAACTCTAAGCATATATAGATAGAAGTTACGATTAGTTTCAATACACCCCTCGAAAATATGTACTATGCTTGAAGAAGTTTAAGAATATCAAATTCTTAATTATGATTAATCATGAAACAAATTACCAATAATAAATTAGTAGGTGTAAACACCATATATAATGAAGGATTAGGTAATCTCTAAGTAATTCATTTTAAGGAAGAAAATATTTCACAATATGACGGTATTCATAAGTATGTTTCAAAACCATACTAATTAGCCCTAAAACTTGTCTTATTACATAATGAAAATAGATATATAATTGGTTTGCTTTCTTTTAAAGTCTAATGCTTTTTTAAACACATGAGTTAGAGGAAAATGCTGGAAACAGAGTTATTAGTTGATGTTTTGAATCATTGCAATTAATGTGTTAATATTTGGTATGAAGTCCATATCAAAGCTGAATAATATTTATTCAATTCGTGGTGTATAAAATGAGAATGATATAGTAACTATTTGATAGGTGCATATACACTGCAACTGCAAGTATATTATTATTTGATATTGTAGCACAACTGATTCAAGTTTAATCATACATGTGGGGGTTGGTTTGGAGTTTTATTTCCAACACTCTAAAAATCAAATAAAATTTTGCTTTAACCTTGAATTCAGCAACTAAAATGCTGCTAAAAAACAAGGGGCAATTCAGAAGATACTCCAAGTTGCATTGATGATTAGAGGTGGTGGTGGGGGCATAGCATATGAAGGCACAACATTGCTTTTTTTTTATTATTTTTTTATTTTTTTAACATTGCTTTATTTCTACACCAAGTTGACCGTTTGTGAAATTTAAAAAAGTGAAGAAAGAAAGCAATATAAAGAGAAGATGAAGATTGTAAAGTAGGGGTGGGGGGTGGGGGACGTTTTGCTTTGGACACAAAAGTGAAGTAAAAGAAGCAAAAGCAGCAGCTGCAGCTAGCTTTGTCATTGCATTTACTTTGTTTTCATATTTAATGTTATTTACATCTTCGAAATAATCAAAGTTGACTTTTCACAGCTCCAATCTTAATTAATCAAACCTATTCCCTCTAGTTTTTACGATTTCTTGGATACAAAATATTCCATCTTCTTTGAATTCAGAATGAGCTTCAACTAATTGCTGTAAACAATGTTTATTAGAATGAAACAAAGATGGTTTTCTCTTTGACAGTTTGCATTGTGACTTGATGAACAGACCTAGAGGATTGAAGGCAATTGTGTTCCATCAAATTAGCGTGAGGAGTAATTAAGCTAAATCGGATAGAAAAAAAGATAGGTCGAATGTCTTATATTCAATCTATAAAAAAAAAACATACACTCATTCCTCCTTGTAGAACTCTTGGACAAAGTTTCACTTCCCATCAATATCAAAGATAGGCGTTAAAAAATGAAAAGACTCTCTCAAGTAACAGTCGTTCCTGAAACCCCTTTGGACCCCACCCCCCAGAACCTTCCGATCCTCCCCAGGTGGACCACCAAATGGAGGAGGCGAGTGAAGACCATGTGGACCAGGCACGTAGCATGGATTGCGATGAGACTAGTGAGGCCACTCCCATGCAATCCATGCAGGCGGCATCTCCTACGAGTCCTAACTCCATGAAAGAGGTCGTAGCCCCTCACCCGCTAGAAGCCTACCCTCCACTGTCCGATACCCACAAAGCAGCCAATCATAACGTTCCCAGCCAAGGTGACCAAAATGCTGGAGAGGGGGCACCTGCCCCAGCTGCGAAGTTTATGACGTTCAGGGAAGCACTAGCAGGACCAAAAAGTCGCCCTAAAAGGGCCGAGAACTTGTTGGCAAGTAAAAGGGTGATGCTCCAATATGTTGACAATAACCCTTTAAAGCCTAGCTTCGTTTGCTCTGAAGAGTTGAAAGAGGAGCTTATGACACCTTGGAAGCAAGCTCTGGTGGCTAAACCTTTGGGATGAAATGTAGGATACGGTCCGTTTGTGAAGAGAGTGTTTGAGTTGTGGAAACCTAAGGGCATCATGGAAGTTGTACCGCTGGGTTTGGGATACTATCTTATTAAACTCGACAATGAGGAAGATAGGGAGCGAGTTTTGTTGGATGGTCCTTGGATGGTGCAAGGGCATTACTTGACGGTGCGTCAGTGGTCTCCAGACTTTACCCCATCTGCGGATTGTATACAACGCACTCTAGCATGGGTGAGATTTCCGGAATTGTCTATGATGTATTATAATGAGGATTTGCTGTTTGCTATTTCGTCATGTATTGGCAAACCAGTGAAAACTCGATGTGAATACGAAGTTCACAACGAGAGGCCGGTTTGCTCGGGTATGCATAGAAGTGGATCTAACGAAGCCCCTTGTGGCTCAGTTTTGGTTGGACGAGAGATGGCATTCGGTGGAGTATGAGGGGTTCCATACAATTTGTTTTACTTGTGGACGATATGGTCATCGCTCGGAGTATTGCCCTAGTGTGCTACACAGTAGTGATGGCAATGGTACTTCTCCTGCCCAGGATGGGCAGGGCCAATAGACTGTTGGACGTGGTGCTCCAGTGGCCAACCAAGCTTTTGAGAAAGGTGAAAGCAGCAAAGCTGCCCAGCATGCAGGGAACAATGGAACAGTTGAGGAAGCGGCGTGCCTGGGGTTTGGGCCGAGTATGATTGCTCCTACAAATAAGGGTCGTCCACGTGGAAGCCTTCGAATGGGTGAAGCACAACGGGAGGATGGAAAATCGAACAACAGATTCGCGCATTTAATAAGGGAGGATCCTGGGAATCTCCATAAATCCCTCCAGGTCATTGAAACGAACGATTCTCGAGGAGTGGAGGCGGCCATTAATTGCCCTCAAAACCAAGTTAAAAAACAAAGGCTTGTAAATAGGCTCCGTAGTGTTGCTGTTCACCGACCCTAGAATGAGCCCAACTTATCTTCCAGACCAGGACAATCCAATCCATCTATTGGGGTACCTGAACCCGAGCCTCAGACCACGAGTGACCCATCAGAGTCTTCCCTCCCCCAGGAAAATAATCAAATCTCAGGTGCAGCAGCCAATGAAAAGATGGGATTACTTCCCCAAGTTCAACCAGTGGCCATTTTGGAAGCCAATACTGCAGGGGTTCCCTCCCTTTTTCTTCGGAGAGGAAAGAAAACTATGCTTCCTTCTATGGAAGACAGTTCCCCACGGCAGGAGATGATTTTAAATCCACCGGAACCCCCTGATGGGATTTGCAAGGCGGAAGGAATGGACCGGCGTAGAATTAGTAGAGTGTCATCGAGGCAAGAGGAGAAGCGGGGTAAGAGGACCCTTTTGGAGGACAAATCTCGGCATCGCTCTCAATCTAGAGAACGGCTTGGGAGGAGTTTGCATGAGGGTTCGACACCACGTGTTGAGAGCTCTTAAGGGGTATAGTCCTCTCCAACTTCACTTTTTTAATTATGTCAGTTTTATATTGGAATGTTTGTGGTTTAGGTAATACAGAGACTATAAGCCATGTCCGCTATTTGATTCGCAAGCATGATGTGCGACTGCTATTAATGGCGGAGCCTAAGATCAGTGGTAATAAGGCTCTCCAGCCATGTCAAAGATTGGGATTTCACAGTTGGCATAGGGAGGAAGCACAGGGTTTGAGTGGAGGTCTTTGGGTGTTGTGGGATAAAGCCAAGATTACGGTTCAGATAGTTCAGTCGAATGCTCAGTTTATTCACATGAGAGTCACTCTGGAGCAGGAGACACCGTGGTTTTGTACTGCAGTTTATCGGTTCCCTAATGATGTGTGTGGAAGAAGATTTTGGCAAGAGTCCCAAGATTTACTTCTAGGGGTTAATGGACCTTGGATGCTACTTGGTGATTTCAATGCGATTCTTTCCTCTACAGAGTGTAGTCGGGGAGGAGGTAATATTGGCCTTAAAAGACAATTCCAGGAGTGGATCGATAGTTTGGGGTTAATAGATATGGGCTATGAAGGTTCCCCTTTTACATGGGGTCGTGGGACCACAGCGGCCACAAGAATTTTGAGGAGATTGGACCGGGTTCTATGTAATGCGGATGCAAGGGTTGCTTGGAGTGAAACAAAAGTAAGTCACCTAGAGCGTATATATTCTGACCATGCTCCCCTATTGGTCTCATTCCACAGGAAATGGTCAAGAGATCACAATCTTGTTCTGTTTAGGTGCCTAGCTGCTTGGTTAATGCACCAATCTTTCCCAAAGGTCGTAGAGGATGAATGGCATCGGCCAGCCAATGCTCTAGTGAAATTACAAGCTCTTGCGGAAAAACTCCAAGTATGGAATAAGGAGGTTTTTGGGCACATATTTAGAAGGAAGAATCATCTCATTGCCCGGATTAGAGGACTTCAGCGAGTCTTGGATAACAAGCTCCAGCCTGGCCTTTTGAAATTGGAAAAGCAACTTAAAACCCAACTAGAGGTTGTTTTACGGGAAGAAGAATCTTTATGGTTCCAAAAATCTCGAGAGAAATGGATCACAATGGGAGACCGTAATACTCGGTATTTTCACACCTCAACAATTATTAGGCGCCATCGAAACCGTATTGGAAGATTGTTAACAGACGGTGGCCACTGGACATCGGACCAAAGGGAGATGAAAACTTTGGCAATTCGGTACTTTGCAAAACTCTACACATCAGAGAATGTCGACAACCATAATATGGAAATCTTAAGTTCCTTTCCTACTTGGAAAAACTGGGAACTCCATGAGATGGCTAAGCCTTTTGAGCCTCACGAAATATGTAAAGCAGTGATGGAAATGGGAGCATATAAAGCCCCGGGCCCTGATGGCTTCCAACTGTTCTTCTTCTAACAAATGTGGTCAGTTGTGGGAAGGGATTGCACCAAGGCAGCATTGGATTGCCTAAATTCGAAAGTTTTGCCAGATGGTCTAAATGATATTTTCTTGGTCCTTATTCCGAAGGTCAGTAGTCCGGAATCTTTGCGCCAGTTCTGGCCCATTAGCCTCTGTAACGTGCTATACAAAACCATTACCAAGGCAATTGTGAACTGTTTGAAACCATTCCTCTCCCAAGTTGTTTCTCCGGTGCATACTAGTTTTATCCCTGGGAGGAATATAACGGATAATGTGATTGTGTACCAAGAGGTGTTGCATTCCTTCCGAAAGAAAATGCGCAGTCCGAGGTTTATGTTGGCTAAATTGGACCTTGAGAAAGCATATGATCGTCTTGAGTGGTCTTTCTTAGAGGATACACTCGTGAAGTTGGGTTTACCAGCCAATTTGGTGGAAGTGATCATGTTGCTTGTGACTTCACCGAGGTACCAAATTCTTTGGAATGGTGAGAAGACGGAGTTTTTCAATCCATCAAGGGGCCTAGGGCAAGGCGATCTGTTGTCCCCATATTTGTTCGTAATTTGCTTAGAGAGGCTTAGTCATCTGATTGAAGCTGAGATTGAAAAAGGGGTATGGAAGCCGTTAACTTTAGGCAGAAGGGGTCTGAAATTGTCCCACCTTTTCTTTGCCGACGACATTATTTTCTTCGCAAAAGCAGACCAGAGTCAAGTCCAAGTCATGAAAGACGTCCTTGCTGCTTTCTCTGCGGTGTCTGGACAAAGGGTGAGTTTTGAGAAATCCTCTCTACTGGTGTCGAAGGGAGTTACCCAAGCCTTAGCTACCTCTTTAAGCGACTCAATGGGCATTCCTTTGTGTTCGAATTTATACAAATATCTGGGTACCCCTTCAATCCATAGTAGGATCACTAAGCACACTTATTCGAATTTACTTAACAGGGTGCAAGCTAAACTTCAAGGCTGGAAATCGCGTCTTCTATCAATGTCGGCGAGAGTAACATTGGTCAAAGCCGTCACTTCGACTATTCCTAGTTATATTATGCAAACAACATTGGTTCCAAAGACATTGTGCCTGAAGATTGATGCGCATCATCGTGGATTTATTTGGGGAAGTACCCAGGAGCGACGCAAGATGCATAAAGTCAGATGGGAGTTGGTGTGCAGGTCTAAATTCCAAGGGGGCCTGGGCATAAGACAAATGAGTTATTTTAATAGGTCTCTCTTGGCGAAACAGGCTTGGAGGGTAGTCACTGATCCTGATTCTTTCTGCTCTAAAGTGCTACGAGCAAAGTATCACAGATACAATGAGAGAGGGTTCATGCTGAAGGCTCGAGTTTCTGACTCGACCACCTGGAAAGGAATTGTTCGACAGTCCGAACTGCTTTACAAAGGCCTGGGAATGAAAGTATTTAATGGTAAAAATACCTGTTTTTGGAGCGATAAGTGGTTGGGTAACTTCCGATTGAAGGATTATACTTTAACAAAGATTCAAGGTGAGGAATTGAGACAAACAATTGATCAGTTCTGGGAAGGGACGCAATGGCGCTGGAAATCTTTCCAGCATAAGCTACCATCGACAATGCTGATGGAGATGGCAGCGCAAATGGTACATTCTTTAAGTACCCAACAAGATGTGCCCACGTGGAAACTATCGAAATCTGGGGATTTTACGGTACGATCTACGTATTGGGCCCAAGTACCGCTTGCAAGGGTGGAGGATCGCTCTTGGAAGGTGTTATGGAAGATGCGGATTACGGAGAGGCAGCGCTTTTTTGGTTGGCTCCTGCTCCATGACAAGATTCTGACGAAAACAAAGCTAGCTGAACGGGGCTTCCATTTTGACGTGCAGTGTTGTGTATGTGGTAGTGCAGCGGAATCTCCTCTCCATCTCCTTAGGGATTGTGAGAGGGCCAGGAGTTTGTGGAACCATATGATTGGAGCCTGGGAAGAGTGTCAATTCTATGCTCTACCGTTTCAAGAATGGGTTTTGACCAATATTAATTGTTCTTCTGGTAGCTGGGAGGGCATGTCTTGGAATGAGGCCTTTGTGGTCACTTGTTGGTGGGTATGGAAACATCGTAATGAAGTGGTTTTTAATAGGGAAGGTTTTAAGTTGGATGTGCACTTTCTAAGGAACCAGATTGGGGTTATCAGAAGTGCTTTTTTCGGAATCCAGAACCCTACAGTTGTTCGTCAGGACATTTTAGTGAGCTGGGAGGCTCCTCCGGAAGGCTGGTTAAAATTGAACACTGATGGTGCTAGCAAGACAACTAGTCGTGTGGCGGCGTGTGGAGGAGTGCTGCGGGATTCAGCTGGGTTGTGGATCAAGGGCTTTGCGGCCAACCTGGGTCGGGCGTCGGCGGTCGAAGCAGAAATCTGGGGGGTCTACTATGGTTTATCCATGGCTTGGGAATCGAGTTACCGTAGAATCATTGTAGCAGTGGATTCGAAGGTTACTTTGGCTCTCCTACAGAGACATATGCATCGGGGGCAACCTTGGCTCCCCTCATAGTTGCATGTCAAGATTTCCTTGGAAGGGATTGGATTATACGGTTCCAGCATACTTATCGTGAGGGTAACCGTCTGGCCGATTGCTTGGCTAACTGGGGTTGCGTTCAACCACATGGAAATTATGTGCTGGATACTCTTCCGGACTGGTGTAGAAAGACTCACTGGGAGGACTATGTTGGGGTTGCGTTCCCCCGTTCAGTTGCTTCTAATTTGTAATCGAGGGCACCTTTCCATAGCCCCCATGCGTAACCAAAAAAAATTAGCGTTAGGAGTTAATTTTTCCTATTTCCTTTCGTCTTTTTCTCTGTCTGTCTTCGTTCACAGGATTAGGACTATATATCATACAAATACCTACACATATACATCTCAACCCCCAATAACTCATTCAGCCGCTGGAAGATGCAAATTATCCAATAACTGTGGGTTCTGATTCCAAGAATCATAATCTTGGCATCCACCAGCAGTATAGCCTCGCCATTGGCCATGAACAGAGTACGGCATCTCAGGAGGATGGACGACACGGCAAACGTAAATAAATCGAAAGTGGATCTAAGTCTTGCCAAGACATCCAGAATATACCCTCTTTTGCCTGTCGAACAAAAGGAAAAAAAAAACCAAGTCCATGAAATGCAGTTATATCACCATGAAGTGTTACAAAAAAAAAAGGCAAAGAACGCCAGAAATGCAAGAGGTAAGTTCAAAAACCAGTGGTTTGCGCCTGTCAGTCCACTCGGGTGATGAATCAGACCAAGGACTATTCCACTCAACTGCATTACCCCAAGGATTTCTGACCTGAACAAGCTTCTGGCCATCCACGTCTCTTACCTAAACGTTAAAGAATATAGAACAGAAGTCTAAAATATCAAAATTTTGCCCAGCTACGCACATATATCAACCGAATGATCAAAGGCATTCCCACATGCAATACAGAATAAGCATGGACTTGCACAATGCCACTAGAATAATGGATTTTTGTCCGATTACTTATTTGTTTATGATTTCCATTCTTCTCTTTATTGGTACATACATTTTCGATACGTTCCAAATAACTTTGTATAGATGCAAAGATTATCCTAGAAGAATGAGCATTTGGCATGCAAATTAGAGTATAATGCCGTTTCGGAGAAGGCAAGGACCAATTACTGTTGGGGAAGAGTGAAGAAACATGGTGCATGGTGACTTTACCTAAACAATATCACTGTCTGTCCTATAACATATTTATATCTTTTAGAAATTGTCTGTGAAGTTTAAGCATTCAAGTCCTTACAAGCACGAAACAAAAAAGCTGCTTTAAGGCAATGTCGGTCGTCAGTACCGCTGAGCTTCATCATTCTGCATTGCAGATGTCTTCCTAGTCCTTTGATAAGTTTGAGGTGCACGTCAGAAACAAACAACATTAACATTACCCTGACAACTTGTAATGTTTTGCAGAGTCAAAAGTTTGTTCAACCTGTTTAATGAGTCTATTTTTCATCACTAGTCGAGCGACAATGAAAATCTTAACTCCAAACATGCTAAACTTAACTCGGAAGTCATTGAATCGCATTGCAGGAAGCTTTACAAACAGGCATATTGAAGAGATGAAGTCGGGTGGTGGCCCTCGCAAATTGGATAAGAAAGTGCCTCTGTAATCACATTCGCATGCCTCTTGAAGAAATCCATTCATTAAACATACTACTCCAAGGAAGGAGTTCTTATAACCAAAAAAATAAAATACACGGGAAATACAATGTAAACTAACGCCCGTTTCTTTAAGTTACAGAAACTTGGCCACAACCCAACCTCCACTTGCATGAAGATTGTTCCACTGAAAAAACAAGAGTCGAAACTTCCCACTAGTTACAACTCACTACTAACCAAACCTAGCAGTAAAAAAAGGTATAGATCAAGACAGAAGGAGACCATAACATTAGACTTCCTTTTTGCATTTTTCTAGATAGAAGAAGGGGGCATTACACTAAGGTTGAATTATACATCGAGTAAGAGAGAATATATAATAAGGAAGAGGTTCAAGCGCAGTTAGGGTTTTTACCAGGGCCCCCATAATAAAAGTAATGGCCCCAATCCTCATTGTTTCCAGTTTGAACATCATAGCAGTTGGATTGCTCAGTGAAGGTTCCAATCCCCTTAGGTGCCTTGAGATTGTTGGAGCCATCAACCACTTGAATGTTCCTAAAATAACTAGATTTCCCAAATCCTTCTTCAGGAAAATGACCACTGCCCATTTGAGTTGAAGTGTGCTCACCATCTGGCTCTGAGTTTACAACTTCACCTCCCCATTCAATCATGGACGCACTATCTGCTAAGTAGGAGAACAGGAATGAAGGCCAATACCCCAACACATAGTCATTGCCAAACTGCATCCACCAATGCCCTTCTTTTGGATCCTGAAAACATTTTTCATTAAACTATATATTAATGCAAACATTACATCGAAATTAATTAACTATCAACAGACAATCCCATATTCCTCCGTATGTTTATGTTTATTGGCTTGTCTTATCTTCTGCATGAAATGGTATCTTATCACTTCTGAATTCCTGTCCTACCTTTTGTTTTTTTCTTATTTAAATATTCAGAAGCGTCCAAATTAGAGATCAGTGATAACATCAAGAACCTATAAAAATCGCAAAACACAATAATAATATTCCTGACACTTAATGTAACTAAAACCAACAAACTTAAGAAGCAAATGTGCATATGAGCATGCACAGTAAAAACTCAATTTAACGTTCACATGCACACAATTCAGTATTAGATGGCCCCAATTTGATATTTTAGGCCCACATTTAACGTTCTTGTTGTGAAATAGCTATGTCTGTATGCACAGTGCAAATGTGTGTTCACGGATTGCAGACTGTACGGGACTTTAGCTTTATTAGAAAAAAAGATGATGACCTGGTCCTGACTATGATTTCAGTGTCTTGGCATTACCTTCCAGATAAGTATGCTGATATCATATTGGGAATTGCGATAAGCAGAAACTGGAGAAATGCTTGCACCCATTGCTATCTCACTGTTGATTTGAATAAAGCCTGAGCATAGAAGATTGTAGCATCCAGTAGCTTGATAGGCATCACTCTGCAATGTTCACGAGAAGAAAGGTTGTGAACAAAATCCTTCAAGAAGGCCACCAATATTATTTAACAGTAAAAACTCAGAAACAACATTGGAGGCTTACAGTCCAATATGTGAAAAGCCTTGTGTTGTTGTCACCATATAGATCAGGACTCACCTGTTTACATTAGCATAAAGGGATTAAAATATTAGTACATATGCAATATTCAATTGAAAAGTTCTAAGATCTTGTTATTCACATTGGTAGTTCAATTATTTCTGACTAAAAACTGCTCAATTCAAAGTTGTCGAGCAAAACAAATTGTTCCCAAAAAAAAAACCAACAACGTGAACCGGGATTGGAATAGGGTCCTTGAAACTGTACCTGCCAACCAGCTTCAATACTGTTGAGATCTTCACCAAAAGAACCTCCCAATATCCATAGCTGAGACAAACTGAATTCATTAGGCTGTTGTATTTTGGGTTCCCACACATTGATAGTTGCCTTTGCTCCATAGTATTTATCTCCTTGCACATAAGCGATGGCATGCTAATCTCCCAAAATAATGCAAAACGAAAAAGTGCAGTAAGAATATTAGACCATAACAAAGTCTATTATGCACATAAAAAAGGAGAGAAAAGAAGAACTAAAGCAAAACTGCAAAAGGCTTACTTGGTGTCCACTTTCATTTGTGAGATCAGGATCTGCGGACCGCGGCTGAGGAATGCTTCTATGCTTCTTCTTACCATATCTTTTCACAGAACTTGCTCGTAAGACATCATCCTGTTTTGTTCTTCTGACTGGGATAGTTCCTTCCGGGCATTTTCCGTTAGCATGCCATAACTGGCTAATTGGATTGGCTTTTTCTTTGGATGGTGTAGACACCTTGTTGTCGTCAAAGAGTCCTTCTGGATGGAATGTAGGCCTCATCTAATCAACCATACAAGCAAAGGGAAATGAACAACTTTCAACCAGATTTTAAAAAACAAAAATCAATCACAACTGCATTACGCATGTTGAGTCTGAAAATGACCTGAATCTTGTGATCTTTGAGGTAAGGGTGATCAAAAGCTGGCTGGTGAGACATGTGAACACAGTCTATTATATCTCCATCAGGACTCTGTAAAGCCATCAAGAATCAAAAGAGGCAAATAATTAGAAATACTATAATAACTATAACAAAAAATTAATCTGGCAACAAGATATATCATTGAGGAATTTCACAAATTGAACAATGCAAGATTAAAATGGTCATCCACCAGGCTACACATTTGTCTAAATCTAACCATAGTAGCTAGTAAAACCGTGAATGATAGCAAAGATAAGTATTCTATTGCAATTATTTTTTCTCTGACGCATCAGTAACTCAATAAAGAAGAAATCATTGCACAATATTTTTAGAGGGGGAGAGAGAGAGAGAGAAGGAAGCCATAATCAGAATATCATTGTAGTTCAAATAAACTTGGAATTTCCACAACACAAAACTTTATACTTAACCACCCATTTATTTCCAAGTTAATCACAGTTTACTCGAGAAATGTAAGAAACCTGAAAAATCCAAAACTATTGACTTCAAACACTTGATGCTCAACAAAAGAAACTTCGTAAAAAAAAGAACCCCTTACTCATCGCAACCACAATTTAAGAACCAAAAGTGCAAAGGAAAAAACTCTACAGATACAATCTTAACTTCATATTCACTAAAAATTTGAAAGAAATAAATTTTACCTCAATGGATTTAACAGCAGGCTTGTTCAAACGGTTCAAGTGTTTCTGAACCTCAAGTTTCTGCCTTTCCACACTCAACCTAGCACTACAACATAGCGAAACTAACAAGCACAAGCTTAACACCAAAACCACTCTGTTTGCACTTCCCATTTCAGCTGAAAACAACAATCACCAACTACGTATTAACACTCGTAGCGCTAATAAGAGCTCTTAAGCAAACATATTAAAAAAGATGAGCATAAAGGTTGAAGCTTTTTGTGTTGCTCTTCGACAATGCTTATCTCACAAACCCTTCTCTCTCTTTCTCTCTCTCTCTTGAAATGGAGGTAATGGGTTGTTAAAAAATGTGAAATAAAAACCACCCACAAAATAGAAACACATTACTACGCTAACAAGAATCCATTTTAATCACTCTCTCACTTGAATACTTACAGTACCGCTCTCTAATAACTTTTCATTAAAAAAGATTGTCACTTTCTATTCGCACGAACCCCACCAGGTCCACACCATTTCATTTTCTTATTTGGAATCTTTTGGTTTTTTGTAAGGAGGGGTAAAAGAGGAAGTTTGAAAAAGAAGAATTGAAAGTGGTGGACTTAGTGCTCACTTTTGGTTTTTCCTTTTTTATTTTCTCCTATTTTACTATGTTTTTCATTTTAAAATTTTGCTTAAATCTTTTTTTGGTCTCATGGTTTGAATTAGTAGATTTTCACTGAAGTTCATTCCCACTAAGTCATATTTTCTGGGAATTAACTTCTCAAAAAATAAGAATAAATATCGTTTGGTTCAAATTGTACTTCCTGAGAAGTATATAATATTTATTAATTTTTATAAATTAATATTGATATTTACATAATTATCCTCTTCAATAACCAATTAGATATTTTATGAGATAAATTCAGGGATATAATGGTAAAATTTCTTAAACTTCCCTATGGAAGTTCAACTTACCTAGATTTTGCTAGGTAAATGACTACCCTCGAATAGAGGAAGTAGAAACTATGACTTTCCGGAAAGTTGAATTCAGAAATACAACTAAGTAAGAGTTTTGTACACTTCCTGGGAAGTACGACTTTCCTCCTCACTTACTCCCAACTAAGTGAGCCCTTAGTATTATAAAAATTAGACCGAACTAATTTCTCGGACTAATTTGATTTTAATAATAATAAAAATAAATAATTATATATATTGATGCAATCAATAAATCATAGTTCGAACAATAAATAAATCACTAGTCTTTTTTTCAGTTTAATCACTATATATTAATTTTTATAGATAATAGATTTTTTTATCCATTAAATTGGTTGAAAATACGTTTGGTACTTTTTCCTCTAATGGCAATGTTAATTTTTTTTAAAGGAAATGTCAATATCTTCATTTTCTTTTCTTTCTATTTGCTTTAAATTACAAGCTACTCCCTCATATTTGAAACTTTAGCATTTTACCCTTTCCATGAACTCCCACAAATGAGGACTAAATTCGTCAATTTTGGTTCGATTTTTTCAACTCTACCTATAAGTATTTACACTTCATCACAACAAATATTCTGTTTGTGTTTATTTGGGGTATACCTTATGTTTATATTTTATGCAATGTACGTGGTACGCCTAATATATGCCTCTGACAATCATAAACATATCAATAAATTTATAACCTATTAATCCGTTTAATATAAACAAATAATGATATTGTGTATTGACACAATACAATTAATGAGATATCATGTGAATGTTTTTTTTGTCATGACATGTCGTTTTTATATGTATAATAAACGTGTTACCGTTTTCAATGTGACCTACATGAAATTTGTATTAAACATGTGATGTTAAACGTGTTAGTGTTACTACACAAAATTGTATATTTGGGCTTTCATCACACTTAATTGTTTGGAAGTTGAACTTTCCATATCAGTAGTATTTGGTTTCATTAGGGACTAAAATATAATGGATTATTTCATAAAATTGATAATTGAAGTTGTTAAATAAAAAGTTGAGGACAATGATTATGTTTTTGAAGGCACAAGTTGTAGGTTGAGATTGTGGGAAATTGATTTATTTATTAAAACTATAGTATAGAGGATAAATCAAAATAAATACTTTTAATATATATGAACATATTATTATATAATATACTCTACCACTGAATTGGTATCCACCATACCATCATCATGCATATTTTATTGTGGACAAAGATTCTTCTCTTCTCAAACTTAACTCTCTTCATATATGTATATTTCTTATAATCCTTATTATTAAAATTAATCAACATAATTTTAATCTTTGTTATTTTACACATATGAATGCCATCCCATGCATTATATTATGGCTCACATTTTTGTCTACTTTAGAATAAAGCTGGCTTTCCCAATATATTAAAATGAAATTATATATATATTCTCCTGCACTCACATTTCCCACAAACCACCCTTGCTATTTTAACAACACAATTACTTACACCAATAATTAATGCCTTTTTAGCTAAATCATTTCGAACATAATCAGCTACAAATTAAAGAATTTAATTTAATTTTGGACGGCATCCGATAATTAATATTGACGTATTTTCATTTTTTGATTCACGCAACTCATACTCCCTTCATTTCAAAATAAGTGTAGTTATGTATTTTTACCTCATTTATTTTCTAAAATACCCTTATTTAAAATTTCAGTTATAGTTATTCATTAATTTCATTTTCGTTTCTCTCAAAATAAACATGGGTAATATAGTAGTTTATTAAAGATATTCCTTAATCTGTGTGTTCATTCTTAAAACTACACTTATTTTGAACGGAGGAAGTATATAACATGCATATATATATATAGCACTCATAACTAGTAACTAATTATTTGACAAACTCACAAAACCTTGAGAAATTTTACTAAATCCATGCATGCATGAATGCTTGAATATAATTTCTTTACCTAATATTAAAAATTACTGATTATAACCTCAAAACATTTCCACTTTTTTTTTACCTGAAATTATATTTTGTTTACAGAGAAGTAGGAGTAACGGATATAAATTTGAAAAAATAATATAAAAAAAGAGAATAATGTGAGTGAGGTTATGGCTACTTCCAATGCAACACTCCGTTAAGTTGTTACGTCAACGCCGTTAATTATTTGCCTCGTACAATTCATCATGCTCCACGTGTGCCCCATACACCCGTGAGGCAATAGATCATTTTTTTTTTTAGCTAAAATGGAAAAACTTAACCAACCCCTTCACTCACTCTGCTGCTTCCACACTCTACTTTGATTACTTGAAATAGTATTTTGGGATAATTCTACAGCAGTCCTCAGGTTTTGAGATATTGTTCATTTTGGTATTCATGTTTTGGCTTCTATCAAACACTGCATCTGCATGCATGCAGCCACTACCCATTCCCTTACTTCCACTTTTTGCTTTTACCTATATGCTGTATTATCAAATTAGTGGAGGTTAATTTGCTGATGAGGTTTCAAGAAAATATAAAGCTAGCAATTGTAAAGCTTGAATGAACAGTGGCAGATGACAGGCAGAAGGAGCAGACGACAGGTTCAATTTCAGTACTCTTGATTTATAATTCTTTAGCTTTTAGGACTCTTGGTATTTTGATTGTTTGTAGAACTCTTGTGTTTATTAGAATTCTTGGTCTTAATAATTAAAACTCTATCTTGTTTAGAACTTTAATTGAAGGGAAGGCTATTTAAAGCATCATTATATGATTACAACATGGATATATATATACTTCTTGTTTCAACAAAAGATATATAGCTTTGTCCATTGTTGAACGTACGACTATTACTTATGAAGAAAACGCTTTCTCATTTGTGATTAGACGAACATCGTAGGATAGGAGGTATTGAAAAAAG
The DNA here is from genome assembly GCA_948193385.1 of Breynia disticha f. nivosa. Classification (NCBI taxonomy): domain Eukaryota; kingdom Viridiplantae; phylum Streptophyta; class Magnoliopsida; order Malpighiales; family Phyllanthaceae; genus Breynia; species Breynia disticha. The sequence continues at coordinate 34,975 of CANYCX010325669.1, forward strand.
AAAGAAAGAATATGATGAGGGAAAGAAAGAAAAGGTAAGTAATAAAAAGGAAGAGTAGGTTAGGATAGGTTGGTGTGAGAATTAATTAATGGTTGGGAGAAAGAAAGAAAGGGTGGGGAGGGGATGTATAATCGGACCCATTCTTCGGTTGTACATTGCATCAATTTCAATTCGTTCTGTCTTTCCAAATCCACTCATCCTCCACTAATTAAGCTTTTTTCTTTTCATTTTGAGCTAAACCTTGTTTCTTAATCAAAGTAATTCAACTTAATTTTTTCTCTTGTTTTTTCTTGTAACTAAGAAATACCAATATAACTTAATTTTTGGATTGAGGATGATATACGTACATGAATCATAGCTACCTTTAAATTTCTTTTCGTAAGACCATATATATATATACTACTACTACTACTCTACTTAGTGGACCGTCTTAAAAAAGATAATCATTTCCCTTTTTATGCTTACTTGTCATCATCTTTATATGATCACTTCAAGTTTTTAATCAAAAGGAACTTTAATTCTTCACTGGGACCTTAACTTCCCCTATATATATGTTTTTTTTTTAAGAAAAGAAAAAAAAAATTTTGACTCATAAATTCCCATTAGAAAGAAATGGTAATAAAAATTCAAAGATTTCTGCAACACACATTGCAGAAATATATATATATATATATTTATTTGTAAAAATATTAAAATAAGTTGATTGTCGGTGAATGCAGATTATATATATATATACAGAATCAATTATTAGCTAAAATACAATTAAAGATTAATTGGGACACACTGGAGTTTGGCATATATATATATGTTACTATTCCTAATTGTCTAATTGTATATTTAAATCTTGATATATATGTGTAGTTGGTTTTATTTATTCTTCCAGTTTGTATAAAGAAATGCGATCTGGAAATACATGCTAGCTTGATGCATATGCGTTTCCACTAGGATTCAATTCAGCCTTATTTGGTGTCGTGTGGATTGGAAAATGCTAACACACATCTCAACTACATCGACTCAAAAGGCCCTTCCTTTGCTAGTTGGAGTCCACCAACTTTATTTGCTTACACCTTCTATTATATTCTCTTAATTACATCATGCTGTCTTTGAAAATCTATCTACCTACCTACCATTTCATTTCAAGGATGCAATGTTGTTTAAGTTGAGTTCTTCTTCTACAATTTTATTTTAATCAACGTGAAAATTAAAACAGTCTAATTACTACTTCATCATTTGTTTGCCTTAATTGCAAGTAATCAGAACAACACTACTTATTCAGATGCTACCTAGCCTAGCTATCATCATTTTCAACCAATCAATCCACTCTATAGGTGGACTGCTGCCCGTGAACCAACATCACTCTCTCTCTTTCTGGTTAAAAAAAAAAAGTTGATTGACACATTATCATTCCACCATATTATATTTGAGATGAATAAGAATTTCAAACCACAACCTAACCTTCCTTAACATACCACTTAAAAGAGTAACTTCAAAATCTCTCCTCCATATCTTATCCCTTATAATTGCAACTATGTCCTATATATAAATGACATGACTAGTACTATTAAAATACATTTTTCACGCATGCATCTATAATTTATACAAAAAAAAAAATCAAGTGCATGTATTCTCGTACCCTATTATACGATAAGATGGGGACGATAACGTGCTTTCACTTTCAGGTATGCATGTGAGACCACAAATAAAAGAGGATTGAAAGATGAGAGGGGTTTGATTAAAAGGAGGATCCATACAACAGAAAGATGATGATGAGGAGGCTTTTATTTCCCTTTGCATGATTTCTGCTAAACTTTTAGGGGAAAAAATATATACTGGACTGGACTGGAGGAGATAGACAAAAGTGAGAAAAGAGGAGGAAAGGAAGGTATCAGTTTTGTTGGAGCAAAGAAAGATTGAAAGCCCCATACCCATAAGGCACTCAACTCATGTGCTCTACGTGATTGCAGACTTCCTACTTCTTAATATCTTTTTATTCGGATTTCATTCCTATATGTATAATTCAATCGCATTGCTTGTGTGCAAAAAAATTTTGGATCATATTGCTAGCTACTCCAAAATATATGATACAAAAATACTACTTATGTTTTAGCCTATTCTTCCCTCAGCCACGGTGTTACAAAAAGGCTCCAAAATTGACCTTCTCTTCTCTTCTCTTCACTGTAATGCATAGTACCGCAATTTCAGCAATAAAGATTCTATATATGTTCAAGTTATTGGAAACAACTGGATGTACCATAACTGCTCCAATCATATGTGCAACTGAGGTAAATCATGTCAACATTATTGAGAATCAGATTGCAGCTTCCCTATCATTACACTACATATTGCTCTTCATGTAAACATCCCAATACCATACCACCTGTGCCTTGAAACGGTATTCAATCAATCGAACTAGTTATCATTAATGTGAATTCGAGTAATAAAGTGTTGATATGATAAAGGTGAAGTATATTTATCCCACATTAACCATGTACCAATCCATAGTTGATGCTATCATTCCTTGACTGGACTTCACTTGTCAAAACAGGTTTTTAAAGAGAGAGAACGAAAACATTTCTAAAAGGAAATGTCTTTTATTTTACTTTCGGCAGTAGCAGACAGACTCCAACAAGTAGAAACTGAGAAGGAATTAAACCCTTTCTCACTGTTAAATTTCTGCTCAATCTCAAGGCTACACAATCTTCCCACTAATTTATTTAGCTAAACAGTCGAGCTATAATATATTGGAGCATAGGCCGCATTCATCATCACTCAATACCATTATTGAATTGATTCTTATGGAGACAGTCATGATGGAATCAGATTAAATCCCTCATAAACCTACCAAAAATAGTCATAAACCATTTAAGAATACATGTTAGTATATGTGAGATGGGCTTAAAATGTTGGGCCTGGCATATGATGACGAGTATATAAGACCGTAAGCTACATACGGTTGACATAAGTTTTACCCACTGATGCCACATTATTATAACACATCTATCTCTCTATTCTTCGTTCTCTCTTTATTTTCTTCCTGATCAGTTTTTCTCTTTGATCCAGATCTAGCCTGCTAGATGGTATCAGAGCAGGATCCATTCTGATAGAACTGATCTACTCTAAAAACCTTACATACCGACACCTTTATCGCTCGATTTGAACGGCGCGATCAAGAAACCCCAATCTCGACTGATTGAAACCCTAACCTACTTACCGTCACTACTTAACGCATCACTCATTGCTTGACGTTTTGTAGGTGTTTGCGAGGATGGAACCTTCTCATGAAGTGTTGAACGGGAACAACTCTGGTAATCATGGGAGACGTAAACGGGTGGAGGATGATCCGTACTACCTCCATAGTTCAGATCATCCAGGTATGGTTCTCACTACGATTACCTTATCTGAGTCGAATTATTTGCAATGGTTCACTGCTATTGAAATGGCTTTAGGAGCTAAA
>CANYCX010325670.1:0-10154 GCA_948193385.1 Breynia disticha f. nivosa
TCATGCTTTAATTTCCAACTTTCTTGTTTGATGTACACCTCAGCACAACCCACTAATAGCTCAGCACGGCTCGTGTTCCCAACACGCCCTTCGTGCTAGTCAACACACCCATTGTGTTAATTCCAGAGAGTTTGATCGTTCTCTGCATTAGCATGGTCATGCTCATTATCTTTCCAGTAAACACGACCCTTTGCCAATCAGCACGCCCATCGTGTTCCACGCTGTAACTTAACATTTCCTATCTTACTTCCATTAATCATTTACTAATTATAGGGATTTAGGATACGAATGTTACAAATCAGCCCCTTAATCTCACGTCTTCTTGGAAAAGTCCTTAAGAATCAGAATCTTAAATCTTCTTGGTGAGTTATGGCAGAGAGGGAAATGGCTAGGTTAGGGTTTTTCATGAATGAAAGTTTTATTTTATAAAACTAATTAACCAACAATCCTAAATTTATTAGGATTATGATAAGTTTTAATTCAAGTAAAACTCTTTGTTATTTCTTTATCTCTTTTCGTGTGTATGTAAGGAAAGATAAAAGATTTTATTTTCTTTTATCTTATCTTATCTTATCCAAATTAAGATAATTCCTTTTTCTTTTATTTCTCCACTTTTCTCTCTCTTATGTCTTAATTTAAGACATCATATCCACTTGGATAATATTTGTCTTAAAAGCATATGAGAGTCACCAAATTTATGTCTTTCATCCATATTTTTCCCAATTAAAAAAATTGGCCCAAATGTCGATCTGGCCTGACAACTAGACTTTGACCTAAGGTGAAATTCCAAAATTATCCTTTTTACTTTTTTTGTTGTCCATGTGCGATATGTAGGACTATTTAATAATGCTAATGAATTTATTAATTCATAAATCATAGGCAGTCTCTAGTAAGACATATGAGCATCCAAAATTAAATAGTTGACGAGCAGTGTCAATAACCCTACTACAATTCAAAATCATCCATTGATCTTTGATATCATATTAGCATAAGACATGTCTCAAACAACCTTATTTTATGCTAAATCACTTTCTTGATCTCTATGAAAAAATTGATAAGTTCGAATGAATGACCTAATCATTCCATTCAGGTGTGGTCACACTCTTCCCTATCCTGTCTATCAAGTGGCCATTGATATCTTCTCTCATTTTCATGAAAGGGTCAATCCCTTTCTTTCACTCATGCTCTTTCTTGTAATTCTTAGCATACCCAATCATATCCATAGTTGTCAACCTTTTATAGTCATGTTAGTCGTATTTCAAAGTATACTAAAAATCACAATAAAACTCAAGGTGATTTTTAGTCTAAGGATTGATATTTGACACTGCAAATAGTGATCGCTCTACGAATATAATAACCTACATTGTATCTATGAACTTTGTTTGATATCCCATATCTATGACCTATAGAACATGATCACCTTCAAAGTGCATACTAGTCTTAATTCATTTCCATTCCCATGGAAACAAGTGACTAGGGACATTTTGAATGTTAATCTCATGACTTCTATGTTCTTCTATCAAGATCCTCAACCTTGATACCTCAAGTGCTTAATTACCATTCTTAGATAGTTTTATTAGACACATAACGCAGGTCTATACATGAATTGATAAAACAATGCCTCATAATTTTATTACTCAATAACAAAAGGTACATACAATGTATTGGGGCGAGGGCTTACACTAATAGCAAAGATTCTTAATTTTAATACAAGCATGACCAATTTTCCATAGTTAAGACATCTTTCCACAAAACATTCCCTTTTCCTTATTTTAAGACATAACATTATGTATTCTTAATCATTAATTAATTACAGACAATTATTGTCTTAAAGTTTCCTAATTTGATTTCCCATGTATTTATTTCAAATTAAATCATAAAAAATTAATATGATCATTTTAGACTTTATATTTACATACTTCAGTTTTGTAAAATATAATCAATCCATCATTGACAAATTAGAAATAAAATTTTATTTCAAATTTGCCATAACCTTTGTTCAAAGTATGAGTCTATGATCCAATATGCATATTTGTGTAATCCGTAAACTAATTAACGTATTAATCGTGTGATTAAACTTTTCATGTAACTCATGACACTGAATAATTAAAAAAAATTTCATGCGATGGTACTTTTCTAGAAATCATGTAGAAATCATATGTCATGTATACATATAATAATAAACAGCCTGACCTATGTCTCAAAATAGAGCACGGCTCGTGTTAGTGTAATATGTACCATGGACACAACCTTGTATTATACTAATGCATTCTTATTCAACTACAAATATAATGGTAATTTTTAGGCACAACTTATATGCATTTGTTGTATCTTTGTATATCAACCAAATGTCAACCTATAATAAATAACATGCAAACAACTGTTTGTACAAATCTGTATATCTAAATATGCTTGGATATAGAGAGAGAGTGCTGAGAAGCAGTAGCTAATCCACTTGCTGGATTATCTTCCATTACCTTTTATCTACTATCAGATCCTAAAAAAACATATACAATCACGGTTGGTAAGTTACGGACTCAATGAGTAATCATCTATAATTACTTACCATCTTATAAGCTTATCTGTTTCTATAATTTTTTAATTCTATTTATATACGTGAGTACGCGTATAGCTTATCATATAGACATATAAAAAGTATTCATTACATGTTTCTTTTAAGCTTGTGAGCTGTAACTTATGTTATTATTAAATGCTCTGTCTCTTCTGTGATCTGTATTTATGTTTTATATTCTTTACTATAATCTGTATCTATATAATGTATTTCTTTCCTATAATCTGTTTCTGTATTCTATTTCTTATCTTATATACATATTATCTTATGAATGTGTAGACTGTACTTATTCCTATGGTTTGTATAATAGCATTTGTATATGTACATGTATCATATGTATCTAGACGTGTATTCTGTATCATATCATGTGTATCTATATACCGTCATGTGTAACTGTGTAATATCATACGTAACTGTATGTGTAATTTGTATCATTGTATATGCTACTATACTATATTGTGTTATACTATTCTGGACTGTATTATACTCCCATCTCTGATAATACACTGTGTTGTGTTATACTCTTGTCTATAATAATATATTGCACTCTTGTCTCCAATAATAAACTGTACTCCCATTTCTGATAATAAACTCCACTAATTATCAATCACCACCTATCTTACATCACCACCTGTCTTACATCACCATCTATACTATGTATTGTGTAACACACACACACGCACACACACACACACACACACACACACATATATATATATATATATATATATATATATATATATATATATATATATATATCCTCCTATTACTCTGAATCTTAATGTGTCTTAATATATGCAGTTTTAAAATACCTGTATTGTAAATATTTTTGCTGTTTTTTTAATTTTGACAAAATATTTTATTAGTAGATTTATGTAGATATACTTTTTTGTATTTATTTTAAATTAAATAGAATAAAAAATAAAAGACACATATTTGTTCTCTATTTATCATTTTTGACTCATTAAATCCTATAATTTGTGTTATAGATTGTTGTTTGTTTATAGATGTATTGGAAAAAATATTTTTTTTATTGATGTGATTCTGATTTAAATGATGTTCTTTTTCTCTTTTTTCTTCTTTCTTTTCTTGTTGAATCTTCTTTTCTCTGCTTTTAGTTTTCTGTGTTCACAGAATTTTGCTTTTGGAATGATATTCGTTCATTTTTTAATTGAGATTAATTTAATGTCTTGATTATAGAAATGATTATGGTAGTAATTTTGAAATTTAAATTATTGTTGTAGAATCCAATTTTTAAGCATATGTGTTTTTTAAAAGGTTGAAATATGTTATTTTTGTTGATTCATATATTTATTATTCCATTTTAGTTAAAAACTATATGATGGCATATGCGTGTATTGTGTTTTAAAAGGTGTCATATGGGTTATTAACCCTTATAATTATGTAAAACAACCTTCATTAAGATTTTTTTTGTCAAATGTCCACTGTTATGTTCATATATGTTTATATGCCACAATGTTACTCCCTTTGTTTCATTTTAAGTGCAGTTTAAAAAATAGACACACAAATTAAGAAATCTATTTAATAAGTAGAAAAAGATTATATTGCCCTTCTTTAAAAATTTAGTCCAATAATGATAACTGATGATAATTGCCACGTAAATTATTTGTCTTATTCTTCTCAAAAACTTTGACGCATGTTCTTCTTTCTTTTTCTTCTTGCTTTTTTTAAGATCTTTCATTTTCTCTTTATTCCTTTTTTATTAACAAAGGCAGGGAATTCAAATCAATCAATGAATTTACAAAGTATAAAGAATTATCCCCATCTCAATCTCAACAAATGTCTCTTCAAGAAATCAACCTAAATATGGACATATGAAATTAAGAATTTGTTCTACGCAATGAGAAGCAAAGGATTATTCAAGATATATTTGGTGTTGCAAATGACTCTATTAGAGGTATTACATCCACTTATTTATGTAGGCTTTAACATAATTTATTTTACAGAATAAGTTGAATAATCCTTGAATATAGTTACTTTTATATTATTAGTGTAATTCTGTTATAACTTTGTAATTAAACATGTGCCTGCCTTGAGGAAAATGAGAGATCTCAATAAGTTTAATTGTGTAGTGCAGACTTCTTTTTTGTTAGTGATAGAGTTACTTCCATACATTAGCTTTTAAAAAGTCTAAATGTTTATTTACTCATAAATGAGATTATGAAGGAGTGATTGTAATTTGAATAATCCTTCAATGTATAGTGACTATATTATTTATTATTCTTTCATGGAACTAAAAGCAAAAAAATATGTATACATTGCTTGTCATTACCAACGATTTAAGTTAAACTAATTTTCCTTGAATGCTTTTCCTATTAGCAGTTTCAGAACACGTGGCTGACTAATTCTTTTGAGACTTCCCTTTCTTATTATGTAAGTTAAGGGACAAATTATGATTGTGCAATTATGATAAAAAAATAGGTATCAAGTTTGGACAGGCAAGGAGATGAGAAAAATTATTTACAATATATTGCAGCAGAAGAATGTTAATGATAAATTAAAGAAGGATTCCATAACTTTAGTTTCTACAATATTTAGAGTTTCTATTTAAGCTGTTAAATGTATTTGGAATAGAAGAAAGGAAATGAAATTATTCATTTTGATATGAGGGTGAAAAATCATGGTGGTAAGAGAATCCAACTCGATTTAGCTAATGATCCATTAAATAAACATACTACTTTGAGATTTTATCTTCTTCAACAAATGTGAGCACGTCTACTTTGTTTAGGCATTTGCAGTAAGGAGATTTAAGACGACATTCAAATGCCATTAAGATACAATTTTCTCAGAGATGTACAATACAATACATATTAATGAGAAGTGCTTTTATATGACGAAGAAATGTGACAAATATTGTGGGACTCAAAATTTTTAAATCATTTATCTAGAATATTCCACATATTTATAGAAATGATATAAAATCAAATCAATTTAGAGGGGAGAGAAAATATATACACGCCTTTTTATTAACACTTGGCCCAAATACCTTTCAAAATAATATACAAAAGCATATAAAAGCAGAAGCTAGAAAATAGTTTGAAAATAAGTTCCAAACTAGAACATATGTGTGTGTGTGTGTCTATATATATATATATATATATATATATATATATATATATATATATATATATATATATATATATACATACAAATATGTACAATGTCAAAATCTCAAAGTATCAAAACAACTCTGAAGCCAGACCTCTGACGTAAATCGTAGGAAAACTCTGATCATGGTACTCAAGTACAGTAATAGGAGCTACCTACGATTTGCACAACATTAAAAAATTAAACAAGGGTGAGTATATACAAATAATCAGTAAGTGTTAAGGAGTTTTCTGTTTAAATGAAGTGCAGGGTAATTTCCATTTAGCACGGATTGTGCTCAATGAACTCAGGGTCGTGCTCATCCTTTTATTCCCAGCTGGCACGGGTTATGCCTTGTAGAGCACGAGGTTTGCTCAACCCATTTTCCAAATTTATCATAAGAACGGAATGTGCTGTTAAAATTGGTCTCAACACAAGGACGTGTTGGTTAACACGGGGGTCGTGCTGACTCTTGAAAATGCTTATCACTTTTTGTTTTCCTAATCTTATCATACAGCAAGCATTTGCTGCAGTCTCTTATGTTGTTTGGATATTACTTATACCATTTCACACAGAAAAACACAAGAACACATGCAGAATCTTGCATATAGCACATTATTCATCAAGGCATAGTACATAAAGCACATGTACACATATCATGCCAAATCAAATCCACACAGCAATCAATTAGCAACAAAAACAACACATAGCCGTAATAATCACACAAAATTAACCACACAGTAACATCATGCACACAACATCAATATCCAAATAGATTCATTCCATGCCTTAACTCATAAGCGTACGAAATTGGCTTATCCAAGGCTCGTATAGCTCCACCTATATGAATTTAAACATATAAACATTGTTATTAACTTATCTCCTTATTCATTTCATACTCAAGAACATTAAACACAACCCTTAGACTTAAATCCTTAATTTCGCTATAACTTCCACAAAGAACCAATTCTTCTAAACTCATCCTAACCATGATTCACATGTTCTAAATCATTTACTTGAAGTTAACAAAATCCAATTCAATTAACTACATGTTTTCCAGTAACTACTTCAGCTTTTAATCCTTAAAAATTCATTTGACAGCAAGCTTAATTCTTACTTTTATGTAAAGAAGAAGAACTAATCTTACCTTAGTGAAATTAGTTTTCAAATGGCAAGAAAATGAGTTCTTCCTTGCTTAATCTTCAGTAGCTTCTAGGGTTTCCAGCTACTTGCTCTCTTAAATTTTCTCTGTTTCCAATGAAACAGAATACTCAGTCGGTGTGTTCATAAAAACCCAATTGACACGACCTTCGGCATGGGTCGTGCTCCAAGTCGTGTCGTACATCTCAGCATGAGTATTTGTTTAATAGTGCACGATCTCTTTTTGAATTAAATTTAGCACAGGGTCATGTCATTTCCCAGATATGAGCATAGTGTCGTGCTGATCAACAAACATGAGCATGATGTCGTGCTCAAACCATGTTTACTATTTTTTTTGCAGTTTTTCGATTCTTCTCCTATTTGATTCTGTTTTAATCTATTTTTCATATAGATTAATTCTAATAAATTTTAGTGCATTACAAATACTACTTACATTCTGATGAAGACGATTCATTGCGAATTTGTAAGATTAAAAAACTCATTGACAAATTTATATTTCTAGATGTAGTAGCGCGGTGAAGATTTGATGACAATAGAATGAGCTTTTACCTGAAAAAATTAGTGTCTTACCTTTTTTCACTTAAGAACTTGCTAAACGAAGCAGTGCTAATAGAGCTATAAATAGTGGAAATAAAACCAATTACTTCTGTTAAGAGGGAAGTCATAAAGCATTACTTGATTGAGAAAGTACTACCCGCTATTAGGAAAAAACGATCAAAAGGTTGAGATGTAACTTCCAATATCCATTTAAGAGGTGGCCAAAAGGATGAGATACAACTTCCAATATTCATTCAATAGAGTAATGTGAAAACAGATATTAGTCAAGATGATGGTGAGTTTTTCAAAGCATCTACACAAGATGGATTTAATATAAGATTGAATTGCCAGCCACCAAATTATCCTAATCTAAATGTGTTAGATCTTTTTTTTATTTCTATTCAATCCTTGTAGCACCAAAAATCATTGAGAAATATTAATGAGCTAAGCGATGTTGTTTATAAGTCATTTGAAGCTTTTCCTATGAAAAAGTCTAATCATATTTTCTTGAGTTTACAATTATGAATGATAAAGCTCATGAATGCAAAAGGATCACAACATTACAAAATACCACACATCAATAAAGCAAGGTTGGAAAGTAACAGTCAATTGCTTGATCAAATGAAGTGCAATATTGAATTGGTATAAGAAGTTTTATGTTATTTAAATGAAGTATAGTAATGTTTTAATAAATTTCTCTAAATTGCTTGATCAAAGAAGTGCATGATCAAATAAAGTGCATGATCAACTAAAGTGCCTAATCAAATGAATTGCAGTAATGTTTCATTATATTTTGTTTTAAGAGTGGCACTACCAGATAGTTATTATAAGTTTTTGTTAGATTTTGAATGAATGCACTTTCTTATGTTAATGAAATGTGGTAATGCTTCTCTATATTGTCTACTTGAAGATTGATGAAATTCAAAAGCATTTTCCTTTTAATACACTTTTTCATGTTAATTACATCTTTTTTGTCATTACTGAGTCTTGTTGCTAGTTGCATTATTGGTTTGTTAATAATGGCTTATCGTATAAAATTTAGAATTCGGATCTTTATTTTTCCTACTTTGACAGTGTATTAAAAAAATTATATATATGTTTTGCTTATCCTCATTAGGTCTGTGTTTTAAGTTGTATGTCATTGAGATATTTAGAAGACATTATCTAATAGGTATGAGAAGATGGTTTTGAAAGGAACCAGTAGTGGTCATGTAAGAGATGGATGATGAGGGTTTCACTTTCATTATGTTTTAAAAATTAAAGTAGAATCTTCTCTGCTTATCAGCGTTGAACGTGTAGAAAGAGTTGTTGTGTGCTGGGGTGATTGTGACGCTAAATTTTACTTTTTAATAAATTATGATGTTTTCTAAAATCCTTAAAAATTTTTCACAATTTTAAACACTTCATAATTGTTATGAAAAGTTTAGCTGACAATATATAAGAATATAAAAATGTGTAATCACAAACCAAAGGTTAGAGGGAAAACATTTACAACCACAATAGAGTTTTACAAAATTATGACATCGTTTCAAATGGAAAACATATATCGTCGCACCCTTACCCAAGTATTCAATCCTCCACCAACCTGCTACAACACCAACAACCACAATAGAAATGGGTGAGTATAAAACTCAGTAACTGGATACCTCATACGTCACTCACATGTCCATATAAAGTCTAATACACTCGTTCATTTTATTCTCACCATTATCTTACTACGGTTTCACTCTATATCTTCGTGAAGTGCTCTAGTCTTTTCATTAGCTTCTAGGGTACATTACATAAGTGTTTAATCCAAGTTTTCCTTAGTGTTATTTAGTCCAAAAGGTTGAAATTTCAAGTTCCTAACTTGGCCCCGATCATGTACTAACTTTTGGATGTGTTAAGGTAAAGTATATAGGTCAGGACAGGTCTCTGAATAAGAATAACGTATGTTAATCTGGATGATTAATGTACGTTATTCAAACTACTCTCAGAATAATGTAGGTTTACTAGGGAATAATGTAAGTTAAGCAGCCCAATAGCCTATTTTACACATTCAATTCACACCTAACACTAAACCGATCTCCACATCAACTAACATCTTCCATGTGACCCCCAAAATTCAAATACCACTTACGTATACTTCCCTCCTATAAGTGATATTCAAATTTCATAAATCAAGTTTTTGATTTTTATAATATACAATAAATAATAATAAAGCAGAATTTGAAACTCATTTAAAATCATATTCATTCACATAAACAACTTTACAATATTTATAGAATATATTCATAATACAAGAAGTAGAATGTATGCATAGTCATGTGCAATATTTAACCCTAACCCAAATCAGTGGCAGCACACCTCGGTTCTTCCTCTAAAAAGCTCCAAAATCCGAGCAAATTGTACCCTTTTACTTCTTAAACTGAATGCTGCTAAATTTTTCTGCCGAGCATTGCATGCAATAATAGCAATTGCGTAAGTCATAAGACTTAGTAAGTAACATAACCAAAATGGTTGGCTTCACGCAATATCAAAATAAAATTTTGATAATTCCATAATTAATTAATTCAACTTATCATATCATTTACTTAGATTCATAATACAACATATTTAATCATTAAATACATATTAACCATATATGTATTCCAACAAATATCATTCAACCAATGTTTCACACATAATACACTTCATCAATATTTTATCCACATTCATATTATTACATTTGCACATTCACATCATTTCCATTTTATACACATTTATAACTCAATTCACTCATATTCATTTAACACAT
>CANYCX010325735.1:0-12719 GCA_948193385.1 Breynia disticha f. nivosa
ATGAGAAGCTTGCCTCTGTGTGCTAAACTTTCATGTTTTGTCATGGGAATTATTAAGTATGTGAACCAAATCACTTGAATGCTTGTATGAAAGTATTTTGATGAACAATAATTATTGGGAAGTTTATTAACAAAATATAAAGCATGAATGTATATGTGAATGTATAAGGGGTAGGGAAGGTTGTCCATTTTGGTAAGTGTTACTTATTGAGTTTCATAACTCACTGTGTTTTATGCTGGCCGTGTGGGTAGAGATTTGAGGGATACAGTGGAGGTGCGATAGCGAACTTGCCACTAGAAGGACAGAAGAACTAAGGTGGGCCGTGCACTAAAGATTAACTGAAACTAATGTCATACCTATGTATTGAACATTATTAATGCATATATATTTATTTTTGATTCGTTGTATTATTTGGGTTTTGAATTGATTTCTTTCCTTGTAAAATGCAATTGAGTTTATAAATAGGCACTTTTTGAGTTATTCTCGTATTTTTCAAACCTTTATAATTCATTATTTAGACAACTGAAGGACAACATAATAGCAAATCGAATGCGCATAGTTAAATGCTTTTCTACTCTTTTACCTTTAAATTGTTATTTTCCAAAACAATTGATTTTCAAGTTCGGGTACCATTCAAAAAAAAAAGTGTGTATGTAAAATTGAATGATAGTCAAATTTGGGGGTCACATATATGATGATAAACAAGTATAAGCTTATATTAATACAAGTGCATTTTTTTGTAGAATGTTGTTGTATTTGAAGACAATTCAGATTCAAACTGAAATAAAGTTGTCGATAATGTGAACATTGATGATATGTAAGTGATGTGAGGCTTGATGTTCTTGTTAAAGTGGATGTTAAAGTAGTTGTTCGAGATGAAGCAGCTGGATTGGGTGATGTACAGAAGGTGGTGGAACATGTAGCTGGAGATTTGGATGTGCAGAAGAAGAATGTTGAAATTATTGTTCAGTTGAGTGTTCTAAAAACTAAGGCAAAAAATTTTGTTGTACCGAAGAAACCTAGAAAGCCATCATTGAGAACACCCTAAAAGAACAAGATTAAGCATAAGTATTTGCATTTTTTTGGCAAAGTGGGGATGTGGTATGTTCTAAGGATGATGGTAAAGTGTGTGTGCTGAAAGGTGGATTCCCACTTGATAACAATTTGAAATTGGAGGATATTTATGGTGTGATGTACAATGAGGTTGCAACTTTTGTTGACAAGGGAACAATTGCAATGATTGATAACAAAGTCTTCAGTCAATGAGAGTATGTTTTCTTTCTTAAATGAATTTATAGAATGTTTATTTTTTAATATTCATGTTTTCTTGGGGTATTTTTTTATTAGTCATGAAACAGTTTGCATTTGTCGATATACGAACGAGGTGCAGATGCAATCGAGAAATCATTTGATTTCCAAATCTCAATTATGGATTCAAAGTGGTGGTTTTTCGATCTCATTTACTGTGGAAGGAAGTTGTGGGATTCAATAAGTTAATAAATTATGAACATATATGAATATTAATGAACATTTTTAATATTTTTCCGTACTAATTTTTTTGAACTGTAATGAACAACAAAGAACATTGATTTTTGCAGCACGTAAACATTTTCTTGTATTATATACGAAAGATGTACAAATATGGAAAGCTATTGATGAAGTTCACACAACTGATGACCTATTTGACCAGACGTTGAGAATGTACTATGATGAATATGCATCAACGCCGATAAAATATCGAGCTACTCTCTTCAAAGATGGTGATAATATGATTTACATATATATGAAAGTTCTTGACATATGGTGTGGGCAATCTTGGTCTAATGTTGATCATATTTTGTTCCCGATCAATATAGGGGATCATTTGATTATAATACATATTGATATGGAATTGAAAAAATTATTTGTTTATGACTCGATTCGTTCTGAATCATGATAAGGATATTCCTTTGAAGGTGGAACGTTAAACTCATCTTCTGCCCAAATTCTTAAGGTTTTTTTTTAAGTTTGGGGTTCTATGTTCATATTTGTTCATGACACAATTTTCATCATATGGTTGATGTTAATTATTTAGGTTTGGGGGTTTAGGATTTAATATTTAGGTTTAAGGGTTTATGGTTTAATGATTAGGGTTTAAGGTTTTGGAATTAGGATTTAAGGTTTAAAGCTTATGGTTTGGGGTTTAATGTTAAGGGTTTAGGGTTTAAGTTTAATGATTAGGGTTTGGGGTTTAATGTTTAGGGTCTAGGATATAATGTTTAGGGTTTAGGGTTTAATGTTTAGGGTTTAAGGTTTAGGTTTAGGGTTTTGGGTTTTGGGTTTGGGGCTTGGAGCTGAATGTGTTTTTAAGTTCATATGTGTTCATGCAAAATTGTTCTAAAAAAGGTTAATGTAAAGTATTTTTAGATGATGGTTATTAATTTCTTTTATTAATTTCTACATGTTAACAAAATATGTATGATCGGGTATGAAAAAATAATGTTGGTATTAAACTGAAAATTTTACAATTTTACACAGGTATGTTAATACATGTACGTCTGTTATAGTTCCCTTTTTGCATGAACGCATACGTTTTTCCTTTAATGAAATTCTACAGTTCAAAACCTTTTCTTCTTTGTCCTCCCAACCTTAAATTTTCTCAATGGTACTTTAACGTTTGTATTCTTCACTTCATCTGGAATGTTATATTCTACACATATTGGTATGGGATACATAATGGATTTGTATGCCAATTTCAGTGTGTCATTAAGGTAGAATGGTGAGCAAAAGTTGGATATGTTGAGATTTTTCTTCATAATAATTGGGACTGCATGTTTGCAGGGAAGCTCTTCCGATTAAAATTCGTAGCATGAGCATGTTTTGCTTTCTAATTCAACTGTGTAATTTTTCCGTTGTCCATTATTGAGTAGATGTGCTCAGTTGCTTGGTTTACCTGAAAATATTGAAATATTTTAAACAAATATATTATTAACAAATCAATAATTCTTAAGAACAACAATGAACACATTTGAAAAAAATATATGTTATTTTTTTATTCTAACAAGTTGAATGGATGACATTAATGAACCCAAATTAAAAAAAAAGTCAAATGTTTCAATAGACAAGAGACTAGTGTGTTGTCATACCAAAAAATCCTAATATTTGATAATTCTGTTAAAAATTTTCTTGTGATAAAGATTTGTCAAGGGAGTAACAGTGAATTCTGCTTCTTTCTTGAACTTCACACTCCATTGTGATAAAGATCTCTGCATTTCTTTTTTTTTTTTAATTTAATGACTGCAATTTTGAAGGTCATTGTCTGCCTTTTGTAGTGTTTTGAGAATAACTTTTCTAATGGTATGTTCACTGTCAAATGTGTGCAACTGATGTACTGAGCTTCCTTAATTCTAGTAAGCACTCGTCAAATTCTGCAATGGTGTATGCCTTAGCAACTTGAAAAAACCATTTGTGTAATTCTCGATGACTCTTTTTGCATTTCTTTTTTAGGTTATTCTTCAGGTGGTATATGTAATAATAATGTCTTGCCTCTGGATATACTTGCTCAATTTCGTATAAAATACTGTCTTCCTAGTCTGACACAAAATAAATACCTTCTCTGTAACTAAATGAACTCAAAAAAGTCAAAAAAACCAGTGATAGACCTCGTTGTTTTCAGAGTCAACTATCGCAAAAGCCAGTGGGAGTATTCCTCCTGCTGGATTGTATGTGCAAGCAGACGATAGTGTCCCTCGTAAGAAGTCATCAAAAAAGCCTCGTCTACGATAATCTATGGTCTACAGTATTTGTATCCTTCCAAGGAAGCTTTCAATGCAATGAATGCATACATGAATGACGTGTCAAAAGCTGCTTCAAATTTAAATTCAGTTTTCATGAACAAATATGGAACTCAAATGAACAATGAAAACATATTTAAACAAAAGATTTCCAAAAAACAACATTTAAAAGAAGGAATCAACACACCCATAGTCGAGAGTTTTTAATCTTGTTGAGGATCCGGGATTAGATTGTTCAAGTAGGTGCATATATGTTGGTACATTACTGTATGACATTTTTTTATTCTCCAACACTTCATCAGCTATTATTTCCCTTGCCCTCCAAGCTTTACTGTATTCAATATCAAATTTATATTTGTTCTTTACTTCTTCTTGAATATCTTTAGGTTAATAGTAGGAACTGTTTCTTTGGTAAGTTTTTTATGACCCTTGAAATAAAGTAAGAGGTTCCTTGCCTGTTTTCTTTGAATCTGTCTAAGATTGAACATGTATGAACATTGGTTAACGATCGTACTTTGAAATATCCATGTGCTCCCAATGCTGAAGCTTTAAATTACCAACCACATTCTGATCCAATACAACTCAAATAATAACTTTTCCTGCATGATTTGTCCACTTTGAAATTAAAGTGATTACGCAACGAGTAGTGGCATATTGCTATTTGAATTACTTTCTTCCTTTTTTACACCATGCCAACATTTATTTCATCATTTTCATGAATATCTTCAACCATGTCTAAATCAATATCATTGTTAGCATCTCGTAGTTTCTCGTTATATTCAACAATCTCCATACCAAGCTGGGTAATTTGTTGTATCACTTGTTGAAAGTAATCCATGTTCACGTCACTCAGAGTTAAAAAACTAGGCTGTTATCATTTATGCTGCTGATCTATTGTTTCAATAAACACAAAAGAACATATTAGAACTTCCTTTTATTTTATGAAAAAATTAATTTCTCTTTTTTCAATGATAAAAAATGGATATTTTTAAAAACAACAACATCAATTACCGATATTTCGTCTTCTGGAATATATGAATTGGTGCATTGCCAAGTAGATTCATTCACGACTTGTTCATGGTTGTCTCTCACATTGTTTCGATTATTCTATATTATCAGTGGATACTTCATTGTTATTCTTTCATTTTGTTTTATATTAATGTAGAATTCCAAATCGTTGTCATTCTCTAATTGGAAAGGGGACAAGTATCTTCCATAATGTATGTAATGCTAGAAATGTTACTCGTATCATCAAGATTTGATGATGTCTTTATTTGTGATTTGAAGGCTTCCATAATGTATTTAATGCTAGAAATGTTCTCAGCATTTCATAGTTTGCGTAAACACCCATGTCATTGTAGGTTCCTCCATGCTTAAAAAAACTGCTTGTACTGTTTCCATTTTAAGCCAAGTAACGAATCAAACAAAAGATACTTATTTAGTAAATTAGAAAAGAAATGAACACAGATAAACATATATGAACAAATTCTAATATATAGAGCGACATCTTTTTAAATAGTACAATAATTGTCGACTAAGATGTTTGTTAGGGCTTTTTACCAAAAAATAATGATAAAAAAAATTATTTCAATTTAAGGGTGATTTAAAAAAATATTTACTAAAATAGGGTGATTTTTTTGACTTCTCACATAGGAATTGCGGACAAGAAACCTGTCAAAAAATTTGTACCTTGTCAACAACTAAAAGTTGCGGACAAGTCCAATCACTGCTGCTAGCATCAAAGTCATGTGCCCACAATTGCCGCGCACCTTCTTGTTATAATTTGTAACAAGAAAATTGTTACAATTTGTAACAATTGCTTGTTACAAATTGTAACATGTAATAATTAAAATTATAATAATTTTTTAATAATAAAAATATATAATTATTTATTTTATTATATTTAGTTATATAAAAATAAAATAATAATAAAATGATACAATAAAAATAAAATAATAAATATTGAAACTTAATTTAAAGTTGGAATACATAAAAAAATAATCAGTAGTACTAAAATAAAATAATAATAAATATTGAATGGTGTATAGAATAAAATTTTGGACAAAAATATTTAACTTAAATTAAATTAATTTTGTCCCAATTAAAATTGTAAAATTTCAACAATTCATGTTTCATGTTATGTTTTTAACTATGTTAACCTTTTATGATAATATTTTATTTTTTTATAACATTTATGTCAATTTTTTATGTATTTATTTTTTTATATGTTTACCTTTAATTTTTTATACAATATTAATTTATTATATTACATATTTAATAATAATTTTTAATTAATAATATTATTTATTATTAATAATTACACATATTTTATTTAATTTTTTACTCACAAAATAATAATTATATATTTATTTTTTACACAATATTGATTATTACTTTATCATTTTCATAATAATATCAATACATAATCATTTTTTTATCTACTTACTAAAACAAATATCATTATACCATCATTATATAATAATTTCTTTTCCTTAAATCAATACATAATCATTTCTTTTTGTCTGCACCTTTTTTTCTCTTATTCGAGTCAGGATCCATTTATGCATAGTCAATTATTCAATTTCTATCATGCGGCTATGCATATGGACACTCCTATTTTTACATTTCCTAAGGACATACGATGTGACAATTCACTTCGTCAACCAAGATCAGCTCATATTCCAATGAATACTGAACATCGCCAACAACAGCAAGTTGCTAGTCTTTGAACAATTGTTCGAACAAAACAGTTATACGATAGTAGTTCATCTCCATATATTTTGTAGATTTTTTTTCAAACTTAATATGTATTTTTTTAATATTTATGTAATATTTATTTTATTATTATTAAATATAATATTTATTTTATTATTGTTGAATATTTTATATTTTTCAACAATTCTTCATACATAATTATTTTTTTTACTCTCTTTGTAAAATATTTTTAATATTATTATGATCATATAATTATACATTCATCATTTTTATTATCACCTATTTAATTAGTTATAATTGAATTATTACATAATTATTAAAAATTAATTATTAGTATAATTTGACAAAAAAAATTGCCTAATGATGATTAGAAATATCAATTAAAATAACAAATCATTGTAGAATTATTGTGTAATGATGGAATCATTGGCTAATGATGGTTCTTGATGGTGACTTGATGATGGTAAGTGTTGTCCACAAATCTTATTTGTGGACAACAAAAAAACCCTAAAATGGTAATTATTTTTTCATTCACCCTAAATTGATAAATATTTTTGAAATCACCATAAATTAGTAAGTATTTTTTTCAAAAACCCTGTATGAGTAAAAAGCCCTGTTACGTAAAAAAAAGGATGACAAATGAATATATATTGTTATTGTATGTTCGAATCTGGAAAATTCATGGAAACACAACTTTAATGCTTGAATTGAATGTTCACAATTAATTAAAACATATAAAAAACAAATATGAACATAGTTCATGAGTTTTGATAGTTCTAAATTTGTTTGCTGCATTTTTTTCGTATTTGAAAGTTAAGAAACATTTGATATTTGTGTATATTAACATGAATATACATGTTTAATTGTGTGAGTTAAACAACCAACAACATATTATAATACGAAGAATGATTTTTAAATAAAGCATACCTTTTTTTGCTGAATTTTTTACTTTCGGCTGGAACTGGTACGTAGTTTGCTGAATGAAAATGTTGCGTTATGAAAGTTCTTATGATTTTGTTAAAAGCAATTGTGTGAAAATGGTATGCATAAATGGACATATGAATGATAAATAGTAGGAAGTTAAATTGAATGTACGCTTTTAGCGACTTTTGTATATAGTAACTTGTTGCTTATAGATATCGTGTTTGCTGGCATTTCTGAAAATCAATTTAATTTTTCCAGCATTTTACTGATTTATTCATCAGGCGTGACATATATGAAAGAATGTATTTCCAAGATGACTTTATTATAAAAGATGTTTTAATAACTGTCAGCAACCTAATTTTCCGAATTGTTAAATGAAACATAAAATCAATTTTGTTTGCCTAAAAATTGCTCTGGCCTGAAGCTTATCCAAATTTTCGAAGCCCACAAAAAATCCAACAAAAAATAGTTTGATTCGGCCTAGTGTCCAACAAAATAACTCATCGGGCTAATAACAAATATACCTAAGCTAACCTTTTTATTTGGATGTTCTATGAAACACGTGTGCCAATTCTAACTAAATTTTCTTCTAATTTGTTCCTCACTCCCTTCATTGTTGAATCTTATGCTCACCCCCAAGCACCAAAACTAGAAAACTGAAACAGGATAAATCATGACATGAATCTTCTATTTCAAGTTCTAAACCACAACACATTTTACATAAAAGTGGTGTACTATATAATTAATCCAAATATATACCTTATTTATATTATTTATTTACCAATTAGTAATAATTTTTTTTGTATTTTTATTTATTAAAATTGAATATGTAAAGTTGATATACAATTTGAAAAAAATTAACTTTTTAAAAAATTATAAAACACATAAAAATTAGTATATACCAAATTTGAAGTTTATAATAAGTTTAAATTAATAAAATATCTTTTACTTTTATTTATTAATTTATAAATACATCTAACAATTAGGATATACAAAGTTGATATGATCTCTAACAAAAACAATTTAATTTAAAATTTTAAAATATGATGAAAACATTAATCTTTACAAATCAAGAAATAACATAACAATTTAACATATATTAAGTTATAAGTTTTTATTAAACTTAAATACATAACAATAGAGATAAATTCATGTATAAATTTTTATACATATATAAGGTTTACGTTAGTTTATATTAAAGTTAAATCTATGAAAAAATACTCCGTATGAAATGTAAATTAAAAGGCAACAATCGTATTAAAAATATAAACAAAAGTTCTTATATGTAAAAAAAAGAGTCAAAAAGAGTACAGAGTATAATTAATCCTAACTCATATCAGTGAGGAATAGCCCAAATCAGCAAGATTAAGCAAGGTGGCAACAAAGTGTCAATGACATAAAAAACTTCTGAATAAAGATAAAGATGAGGAGTGAATTTATCTACAATTATCACTTAATTAAAGGTCACATAATTATCTCATAGTTATTTTAGATATAACTAGATGACCTTCATCCTAGTATTTTTTTTTATAGAGATAATATTCAACGGTCATTATCTGGTGTTCATCTCATGAATAAGTGTCAAAAATCAAAGAGTTATCTCCTATAGAAGATATTTATGCTTGGGTATATAAAAGCTCCGGACCAATGAGATTTCTCTCTTACTACTAGAAAAAAAATTTTCGACAATTTTTCCGGCGTTTTTCCGATGAAAAATTTATGTCGAAAAAATTTGCAACGAATTTGGTGGGAAATTTCCGACGAATTTGGTCGAAAATTTTTTGGCTACATAACATTGAAATTTTAAGCAAAAAAATTTATCATTTCCCTCCATAATATTCAAATTGTATTTGAATCCCTCCAAAAAATTTTCGAAGAATTTTGTCGGTAAGTTTTGATGAAATTCATGGGTAAAATTTTCTATATATACCAACAATACTCTTCCAATAAACTTAAGGTAATTTCTCTATCTTAACCCTGTTTCTCTCTATTTTTTCATCTCCATTGATTTATATATCTTTTCATTTATTTATTTATTTATTTTTATTTCTCTCTTTTAGATATTTAACATTACTTTTATTTATTTGACTCTTTTTATATTTATAATTTTATCATAATACAAATGATAATAACAATAATAATAATCATTATTATTGTTATTACTGCTATTATTATTATTATTATTATTATATACTATCAATACTTATTATACAAATAATAGTAAATTTCCTTTTTCAGCGAAATTTCACCGAAAATTATTTTGTAACACTGGAAAATTTCCAACCAAATTCATCAAAAATTTTATGGCATCAGAAAAATTTTTAGACAAGGCAAAAAAATTTCGACGAATTTTTCGTCGAAAAAAGCATTTTCCGACACCTTTATTTTCAACGATCATTTTCCGACGAATTTTGTTGGAAATTTTATATTTTTCGATGAATTTTGTCAGACTCCGATCATCGAAAAAGTCATTTTTTCCTGTAGCGTCTCATACAAATATCAACAATGAAAACATAAGTTATTTAAATTTTCTCTATGAAATACTTCAGCCTACATTATTTATAGCTTAATTTTTAGTTCAATTTTCACCTTTATTTACCTTTCAATTATTTTAGTTGTCATTAGCTTTGATTAACTTGTGTACTCAAGGTGATTGTTAGTGTAAGTCCTAGCGCAATACATTGTTTATAACTTTTATTATTCAGTAATAAAATTATGAGGCATTATTTTATCACTTTATGTACTGGCCTGTGGTATGTGTTTGATAAAATATCCAAGAATGTTGATTAAGCATTTGAGGTATCAAGGTTGAGGACCTTGATAGTAAAACCTAGAAGTTATGAGATTAACATTCTAAATATCCCTAGTCGCTTGTTTCTATGGGAATAGAAATGAATTAAGACTAGTATGTACTTTGTAGGTGATCATGTTCTACGAGTCACCGATGTTTGGGATGTCTAGCAAAGTGCATATGTACAATGTAGAACATTGTATTTAAAGAGTGATCATTATTTGCAATGTCAAATATTATCCTTAGACTGAAAATCACTATGACTCTTATTGTGATTTTAGTGTACTTTGACATATGTCTAATGTGACTGTAAAAGGTTAACAAGTATGGGTATGATTGGGTATGCTAAGAATTGCAAGTAAGCTCATCAGAGCAGATATCACTGGTCGCTTGATAGACAAGATTGGGAAGAGTGTGGCTGAACCAGAATGAAATGATTAGGTGATTTATTTGAACTTATCAATTTCGTCATATAGATCAATAAAAAGAGATTTAATGCTAAGTAAGGGTGTTTGGGACATGCATTATGCTAATCATGATATCGAAGGTCAAGGGATGAATTTGAATTATAGTAGAGCTATTGACACCACTCGTCAGCTATTTAATTTAGGATGATCATTGTGTCTTACTACAGACCGCCTATGATTTATGAGTTATTAAACTCATTAACTTTATTAAATAGTTCTACAGATAGTACATGGATGACGGAAAATTAAAAAGGATATTTTCAGTTTTTCACCTTAGGTAAAAATCTGTTTATTAGGGCCCAATATGGATGAGAAATATTATTTATCATTTCTTACATGATTTTAAGACAAAGATTATTTATTAAATATGATGTCTTAAGTGAAAATATGTAAGTAGATAAATATCAGAAAATTTAGGAAGTTTGTCTTAAGTTAAGACAAGATTAATGTGGGATAAATTAAAAGATAAATCTTGTTTATTTATCCACATTGAACCACGGCAATGGGTGGTTATTTTAAACTGAATTTTGTTTTAGTTAAAGACTTAACAAAGTCCTAATGGCATTAGGATTGTTAAGTGGTTTAATGTTGTAAAACTCTTCTTTATAAAAGAACCTAAAACCCTAGTCTTTTAAGAGTGTGAGTCGTCACCTCTAAGGACCAACCATTTCCATGAGCTTCCACCTAAAACACAAAAGAGTGATTTTAAGGGTTTTTGCAAGAGTGACGTGACATTAAGAGGCTATCCTTAGTGTGCAATCAACGTGGTGTTCTTCGTTTTGCAAGAAACTCATCCGATTTTAACAAACAAAGGTGATTCGATTTTAATCTTGTGCTAGTACATATTTTTGCCTAATTCATGTGTTAGTTTTGCAAAGGAATCACGTGTGGGATTCTTTTAAGGTGTCACAAAGGTCTTCTTGGAGTATTTTGAGGCGGTAGTTAAATGCTCTTGGCAAAGAACCTATGGCATAAGAAGGAGATTCATCAAAGTGAGTTCTTTTCTTTTAAAGTTTACATTTTTCTATCATCTATTTATCAACTACGAATAAATCAATGAGTTTCTTGGATTTTGGTAAAGATCTTGGTTGTCTTTGATGTGTTCTTAATTGTATTTCCGCTGCCATTAGACTTAGAACATGTCAGAAAACCCAACACACAGACCACGACTGGCAGAGGAATGGATGGATCAAATTATTAGAGTATTTGAGATGATGTAGGCTACAGTTGTAGACAGGTTAGAGTTTGTTGTATCATTGCTACAGGGTGATGCATATGAATGGTGGAAGACAGTTCCTCATTCTTTGGAGTTTCCATGAGTCATAACATGGGAGGATTTTTCACAAGAGTTTAGAAAGAAGTATTTATCGAAAGTATATTATGATGTGGAAAGAAAGAAGTTCTTAGCTCTAAAGCAGGGGAAGATGACTGTAGCTGAGTACAAGTTACAGTTTACCCAGCTATCAAATTTTACTACGAGTTATATTTCTACCGATAGGGATAAATGCAGGTTATCTAAAGATGGTTTGAATAAGAAGATTTGTAAACAAATCCCTAAGGTAGAAATGAGTGAGTATACGGTACTGAGAGATCCAGCGATTAGGGCTGAAGAACTTCTTAAAGTTAAAGATGATGATGAAGAGAAATAAGGTAAATAGAAGAAGGTACCAATTCCTAGAGATTCTAGTAGACCAAAAAAGAGGAATGAGTTTACCCCTACTCGTACTGGATTTTTAGGATTTACAGCAGGTCGATCATGACCATTTTCTTATCAAGCTAATCGCAGTAGAGGATCTAGACGGGGAGGACAAGGTAGCTCAGCGACAGTGGCAGGACCTACTAGACTTCCTTGCCTACATTGTCAGAGACTTCATTCAGGCAAGTGTAGAATGTTGACAGGAGGTTGTTATGTGTGTGGTCAGTAGGGAAATTTTGCCAGATTTTTCCCTGAGAGAGAAGTTAAAGGAGATGTAGCGAGAGATTTCTCTCAGACACAATCAGTTGTCCATAGTAGTGATCTGATGGTTACGACTAGTGGTACTCGAGGAT
>CANYCX010325781.1:0-11133 GCA_948193385.1 Breynia disticha f. nivosa
AGTCTGCGGATGGAAAGCCATACTAAACCTCAAACGAGTACCCATCGCATTATGGAGACTCTTCTAGAATCGCGATGTAAACCTAGGATCATGATCAGACACAATCAAAGCAGGAACACCATGTAATCTAACAATCTTAGAAACATATAAATCAGTAAGCCTATCCAACGTGTCGTCCTGTTGGATAGCTAAGAAATGAGCTGATTTCGTTAATCTGTGAATAATAATCCAGATAGCATCGTGACGTCGTAACGTCCTCGGTAAATCGATAATAAAATCCATGGTGATATTCTCCTACTTCCATTCTGGAATTTCAAGTGGTCTCAGTTTTCCTGCTGTAGCCTGATGTTCTGCTTTTATCTGGTGACATTGGAGACATCTAGTAACAAAATATGCTATCTCTGACTTCATATGTACCCACTAATATAAATCTCGCAAATCTCAATACATTTTCGTACTACCAGGATCAATTGATAAAGGAGAAGAATGAGCCTCTATCATCAGCTCGTTCTTCAGCTCTGCAATATCTGGAACACACAATTTATCCCGATAATATAATACACCAGTATCATCAAGTGTAAAGTAGGTACCTTTCCTCGCTCTACTTTCTCTTTTATCTGCATCAGATGATCATCTTCTTTTTTACGCTCAGCAATCACATCTCGCATCTGAGGTCGAACGCTAATGCTGCCTAATATCTGATCCTCAACCAAATCCAACTGTACTCGTAACTCTCGCAAACCAAATAGAGACTCCTTTCTATAAGTAACTAAATCATCATCCCCTTTCTCTTTTTTGCTAAGTGCATCAGCGACTACATTCGCTTCCCCAGGATGATACTCAATCATTTAGTCGTAATCTTTCAGCAACTCGATCCATCGCCTCTGCCAAAGATTTAGCTCTCGTCGTGTCATAACATACTTCAGAATTTTATGATCAGTAAAAATCTAAAAAGTCTCACCGTATAGATAATGACGTCAAACCTTCAAAGCATGAATGATCGCTGCTAACTC
This sequence comes from Breynia disticha f. nivosa, assembly GCA_948193385.1. Classification (NCBI taxonomy): domain Eukaryota; kingdom Viridiplantae; phylum Streptophyta; class Magnoliopsida; order Malpighiales; family Phyllanthaceae; genus Breynia; species Breynia disticha. Next base: position 1,014 of record CANYCX010325781.1, read on the forward strand.
CAGATTGTATGTCGGGTAGTTAGTCTCCTGCGGTCATAACTATTGTGAAGTATATGCAATAACTCTGTCGTACTGCATCAATACTCCACCTAACCCAGCTCCAGACGTATCTGTATAAACAACAAAACCACCTCGCTGCAAAGGTAACATCAAAACTGGAGCTTTAACCAATCTCTTCTTCAGTTCCCAAAAACTCGCTTCACAATTGTCATTCCAGACAAATGGAACATTCTTTCTCAATAAAGATGTCATAGGTCTAGCTATCCACGAAAAATCCTCGATAAAACGACGATAGTAACCAGCTAAACCCAGAGAACTACGTACTTCTAACACGTTTCTCAGAACTTGCCACTATTGCATTGCTTTTATCTTACTAGGATACGGTTTCACTCCCTCTGCTGAAATCACATGTCTTAGAAAGATAACCTCAGACATCCAAAACTTGCATTTACTGAACTTAGCATACAGGTCTTTTTCTTTCAGTACATCTAGCATAATGAGGAGATGTCTCATATGCTCCTTTCTATCTCTCAAATACACCAGAACATCATCAATAAAAACACAACAAACTTATCTAAATAAGGCTAGAATACCTTTTTCATCAGCTCTATAAATACTTTTGGTGCATTCGTCAACCCGAATGTCATAATAGTGAACTCAAAATGCCTGTAACGAGTACTGAAAGCAGTTTTCTCAATCGAGCTATCCTCAGCTCTCAGTTGCTAATAACCTAATCTAAGCTCAATTTTAGAAAATATAGTAGCTCCCTACAGCTGATCAATCAAATCATATATCCGAGGCAATGGATACTTATTCTTTACTATCACTTTATTCAGCTGACGATAGTCGATGCACAATCGCATACTACCTTCCTTCTTCTGTACAAACAACACTGGTGCTCCCAATCTGATACACTAGGTTGTATGAAACCTTTGTCTAATAACTCTTCCAGTTGTTGTTTTAACTCCTGTAACTCAATAGCTGCCATCCTGTAAGGTGCAATAAAAACTAGTTCTACTTTCGGCACAGTCTCTATCTAGAAATCAGCCTCTTGTTGTGGTGGCAATCCTAGTAATTCGTTAGGAAATACCTCAGGATACTCACAAAAAATCTCTACATCTTGCACCTCTAATGTAGGTTGATTCAAATCAACTATTGAAGCAAGATAGGCATATCATATCAACCTCGCAGTAATCACCACTGAAGTCAGGCAAGAAGTCTTCCTTTTGGTTACTAACAATACACGTCTGTCACCATCAACCTCAATCACAACTTCTTTTGATTAGCAGTCAACTATAGCACAAATTTTGGATATTCAATCCATACCTAAAATAATCCCAACGCCTATCACCATCAATCAAATCTGCTAAATATGTCGACTCGCCAATATATAACTCACAATGTTGTAATATATGTCTAATCAACATAGTACCACCAGCAGGCATCAATATAGAAACAGTATAACCCAGACGCTCAATACTACCTCTAATATGGTCTACTACAGACTCACCCACAAAAGAGCATGTAGAACCTAGATCAATCAATACTGAAGTAGTATATGTAAAGATAGAAATAATACTAGTGATCACGTCTGAATCCTCTGTAGCCTCATCTCTAGTCATAGCATAAACTCGAGTCTGTGGTGCTGACCCTGATGGTGCTGCTGCGCCAATAAATCCACCTCTTCTACCTAAACCAACTGCTCCACCTCTGGTAGTTGACCCACCTTTAGAAGTAGAACCATAACCTCTACCACCTCTACCTCTACTAGTACCAGTCAATAGTTTATGTCTAGCCTTACCAACACTACACTATCGGGATACCTCACTACTTTGTACCCCCGGTCTCTATGGACAATCTCTAAAAAAATGTCTCGGCTGGCAACATGTATAACACACTTGAGTGGTGTCTCTGCTGGCATAAGTACCTATACCACGACCCTAAGGAATAGGAGGCCTAGTGGAATAAACTTCACCACTACCTCCAGCTCCTCTCCCAGACTATGTAGACTCACTACCACCTGTTTCTCTAGGTGGCCTAAAATCTTTCTTCTTTTTTTCCTGCTGCTGTTGAGAACGGGAATTACCTGAGACTCGATGTCGCTTTCCTTCTGATTTATATCCCTCTACCTCTAACTCCTCTGCTCGTATTGATGTCTCAAGTAACATCTCATAAGTCGAAGGTTTCATCGCAATCCTGTCTCGAATCGGATACCTCAAACCCTGCTCAAATCTATCCATCCTCTTTATATCAGTATGAACATCCCTTGGAGCATAACAAGACAACCTGGTAAACTCTTCCTCGTACTCAACCATTATCATCTCCTTTTCTTTTAACTCTAGGAATTCTATCTTTTTCTTTGGCTAATAATCTTGAGGATATCGCTGACTGTCTGGAAATCATCCCAGGTCTACACTGGAGGATCTCGCTGACTGTCTGGAATTGACTCCCACCAATTCCAGGCTGCTTTCTCGAGAAGAGAAGTAATGTACCTCAATTTCTACTCTAGCATACATCTCATAAGCTTTAAAATCCTCTTTGTATGCCTGAGCCAGTCATCAGCCTCAACTCGATCAGTGGTACACTCAAATGTCTTCGCTCCCTATTTTCTAACCTCCGTAAAATTTTTATTATTATTGAGATTCTGGCTACCTAAAGCTCTAGTCTAATTCCGCATCATTTTCTGCATCATCTCCTAGAACGGAGCATATGCAGGATCATATGGAGGTATAAGCATCGTAGGCTATGTCGGCTGCTCTGGAAGTATTGGGTTAGATCCCTATCCCTCAACTGAATCTCTAGATTCTGCAGTGTGATCAATAGATACGTCGTCTATCAGCTCTATCTGTTATAAAAATTAGAAATTCAAAATCATTTCAGATTTTCAAATCACACAGAAATTGAAAATCATTGGTACAGTCCCCAGAGAATTTAATCCCTGCTCTGATACCACTAAATTTGAAGCTCATTTTTAAAACCTGATTTCCCTTATAAACATTATAATTTAAAGAAATGATATGAAATTAAATCTAAAAATAGAGGAGAGAGAGAAGATAAAAGATATATATATATATATATATACACACGCTGTATTAACAAATTCTGGCCCAAACATTTAAATTTGAAAATATAATACCAGCAGAAGCAAAATAAGTTTGAAAATATTTCAAACTAAAAGTAGTGTGTATATACTGAAATGTACAATATGTATAAAGCAAAATATCAAAAATGAACTCTGGAGCTCGACCTCTGATGTAAGCTATGGAAACGCTGATCACCTCTGTCGTCCAGTAACAGCAGCTACCTACGATCTGCACAATCATTTAAAACAACAAAAGGGTTGAGTATAAACAATACTCAGTAAGGATTCTTATCTTTTAACTTAAATGATGTGTAGGGGAAAACATAAATCACCAAGAGGAGGTGCCTATCTATCTTGTCCCTAGGCATTCCCGTATGCCAAACAATAATTCACACGAAACAGTAATCAGAAAGCACATAGCATTCTATAGTCTTTATCTCACGTAGAAATCAATAATCTAAATAGGAACAAATAAATCAGATCATACAGATCTCAACAACTTTCATTCATTATCGCACACAGAAAATACGAACCATGCAGGTTCAATTTTATCATACCTCAATCATACGTGAAATGCTAATGTAATTTCACACATAATGCCTTCGGTTTTATCCACCTTAGCACACAGCAGTGTAGTTCCTCTATCGCACACAATAGAGGTATGGCATATAGCCTGAGCACACAGCTCTGAGCAAAGCACATAAATATGGACAATAGCAAATAGTAAGTCCAGGATAACACACAATAATCCTTTATCCACACAGTAATCATATTTGCCACATACGCTCGTGTCACACAAATGTTTATGTAATATATGAACATATATATGTATGAATGACATTCATATCCGCACACAGCATTTAAATGACATTCTTTCTACACACAGCTCAACATAATATTAATCTCAGCTCACACAGAGAAAATAAAGCAATTAATACCACAGAGGTATTCAATCAATACTCAATCAAGTAATACCACACAGGTAAACATCCATTTCATTCAAACATAAATCAAATATCACATTGTCAATATGGTTCATCTAGAACCTAGCAACTCACTATAGCATTATAGGCCAAATTCTAAACATATAGAAAATTGCCTAAAACAAAATACAAATCAGTTTAGTAAGCGCAAGAACACTTACCTCCAAATCAAGGAAACTAATAAGCTAAACTCTGAATCAACATCCTCCTATAGTCGTACAGATTCTCCTGTACATAAATATCCATATATGATATATTAACTAACCATTCATACATTGATTCTAGCTTTAGAATCATCAAAACCTCACTTATAAACCTTAAATCACTCATATCTCAACTTTCTCTATTAAACTTCCTCAAAATCAAGTCTTCTTACAATGATTTTCTTCTTTAAATCCATTCATCAAGACTTATTCAAGTTAATAACATCTAACCACAATAATTTCCAGCAACAATTTAGTTCAATCATTCCAATTCAACAAAATCAATACACTCTTCATAAGTCTTTGTAAACCTTACATAAACTAACTATCAATCTTAGTTACCTTATTGATTTCTTTCAAGAAATCAACTCTTCTCCTTCAAAATCACTTCTCTGCAACTTTTAGCTGTGCTATGGTGCTTCTCTGCAATATTTCTCTAAGTTTAGGTATACATATGTTGAATGTCGGTTAACTCAAGCGATTCTTATATTTTTTTCTAGATTTCAGCGATCCACGCGTGGTGTCATGTAAACTACGTTTGGTCATGCCGACCGCGCGTAGTTTGCTGTCCACTGCACATACTTTCCAAATTCAACATTTTTCTGATTTTCTTCGATCGTTTCATGTCAACCTTATATCGACCTTTGATCAACCTTTGTATATTTATGTTTTTACACCTAGTTATCATAATTTACGAATAAAAAATTCCCTAAATGTTACAATCCCTCTGGCTTAAATAATACATCTATCAGCCAACTAAAGGGGAGTCATAAATGTGTGCGTCTTAACCCTTTGTAGTTGACCTAAAACTATACACGACATAATGTTATTGCTCGACCCGCTATCAACCAGCGACTTTCCAATAAATATCTTATTGTAGTAGCTGGGAATCGAAAAGCTCCCAGGGTCAGATAATTTTGCTAGAATAGTAGTTGTACCGATAAAGTTTTTGGTAACTCTGTTATTGAGGTCACATCCTCCTCTAGCTATTGGGATGCAACTGCTACAACATCGCCTCCAGTAGGGTATAAATCCTCGTATCTCATCGCCTCCTTTACCCCAACTACAGACTGGTATAGGGTAGGAAAGTCCTTATATGGCAAAGAAGTAGCACTAACCTGCTCTTTAGGGTTCTTTTCAATATTACTAAGTAAGGAACCCTGTGGCTTAGCACCAAACTGCTTTGCCATCTGACTTATTTGATACTCGAGATTTTTTAGTGTCGTATGCATATCTCCATTCTGACATTTCAACTCCTCACCTTCCTCTCGACTTAATAGCCCTTTATCCTCTCTCTATCAAGTGCTCGAGCTGCCACCACTGGCAGTGGCAGGACCAAAACTAATGGAAGTAGGTTGATTTCTAACATTTGGTGGCTGGTAAGGGTATCTTTAAGGAGGAAGAGGTGGATGTCTGGGAGAAGTGTTAAAGGAAGAAGATGAATATAGAAGCAACTTATAGGAAGAATATGAAGGATGGGAAGAAGACTGATGGGATGAAGACGAATGTGAAAATGAGGGTTGGTGATGAAGATGGGATGGCTAGTGTGGCTGAACATAATGAGAGTGTCTTGATGGGTGTGGCTGGAATGGTGGTCTCAGATCAATGTACTCTACTCCCTCTATAGGTGGACCCGAGGTATAGTATACGGTGAGTCATCATAAGATGAAGACGTGTAGTATTAGGTGTCCATAGAATGGTTACCACTACATTTAATACAGTGAACTGGTCTAAAAACTAAACGTCCACAAATAGCTTGCTCCTTTAATAACCTAGTGACCTCCTCAATTTGCACTTCAAGAGCCGTAATGTTGTCCACGTGCAGGGTAGTAGAAGGCTGATAATACAGAGGTCCCACTAGTCTATCAACTTTGTCGCTCTAAGTATAGTTGTTTAATGTCATCTCCTCAATGAGCGCCATATACTCCTCTAGACTCTTATGCTGTCTGGATCTACCAGAAGCTAAATCCAAAGCTTGCTTCATTTCTAGTATAAGTGATAAGACCATTTATACACACCATTTTTGTACCTTTTTATCGTGATTTCTGCTAGGCTTTGATGGACAAAACTCATTATTTTAAAGGATTGTTATCAATTATTGTTTTATCCAGGTACGTGCGAGAAAATGGGAGTTTTGCTTGGATTCCAAAAGAGATGATAAGAGGTTAAGTATCAGTATCTCAGAGAGAGAAATTGGCCAGACAACCCATCACGGTCGTAGTTTAAGTGTACCATGAATGAGGCTTGAACGTGATGATTTTTTTATGAGTTAAGTTTTGGAAAGACATGTGCCACATTCATGGTAGAGTTGAATCACGAATGCAGGATGCTCGTGACTCTTCTTTGGAGAAAAAATTTGAAGTAGGGGAGTAGTCACGAACGTGACTCTAGACAGTCACAAATGTGACTCGAGACAGTCACAAACATCACTACCTTAGCATCATGTTTAAAGGACCATGGTTGGATCAAACTTCAAAACAAAAGGTGAGTCACGAATGTGACTCACCATGGCCTCGATCGTGACTCGAGAGATAGAGCTTGTAGGTTTGGCCAGGAGGCAAGTCTTGTTCGTGACTTATTCGGATCACGTGTTGGGCTGGAACGTCACTAAAGTGAATGGTACAATTATTGGTTAGAACAGTAGTCAAGAACGCGACTCGAAGTGGTCACGAACGTGACTCGGAGTGGCTTCAAGAGTGTGGTCCGAAGACACCACGAATGTGACTCGAAAATTGATACAGATTGTGGTCAGTAAGTGCATCATGAGCGTGACACGATTAACCACAAATGGAGTTCATTCATGACTCTTCTTTGAGGAAGTAACGTTTGGTCAGAAGGTGAGTCACGAACGTGACTCACCATGAACACGAACGAAGACCAATCGTGACTTGATTATGAGCTTTGAGAAACTAGACAATTTGTGGTTCACGATCGTGACTCACGGGAGTAACGAATGAAGATCTGACTAAGTCCTTCGTGACTCACATTTAAAAGCCCAAAAGTGTCCTTAAATTGAAGGGTTAAGTGAGGGTAATTGAGACATTTCATGGAGCTGAAGGAACACATATAAAAGGGGAATTTTTCTTAGAAAAAGGGGATTGATTTTTGGTGGGAGAAAAAGAGGGAAAATAGAGGCTCAATAGGGTTTTTCTTCTTTCTCTTTATTTTCATTATGTCTTGTTTATTTTTTATTGCTTGTTGACAGATTTAGCCATTTTATGCTAGACTAATAGATGGGTTATCATATATGTAAATAGGGGATCATTACGTGGTTGTTTATTGGATGATTGCGGGATTGCTCTTTATAGTTTTTATTTGAATAAAACATGAATTTCTATTTAAATTCTTGTAATGAATGGGTTATTGTCTATGCAAGTTGATTAATTATTACTAGTGGCCTAACACCGGAGTAGCGAAAGCCTAGGTGTAAGGAGGGCTATATCATTGGTCAAAACAATGTCGAAAAATTGCTAGTTTGTTAGCTAGGATATTCATTTTTTTGACCAATCGATTGCATATGATGAATAGTTAATTGAATTTGCACAACAACTATTTGTTTCTAGTAGTCTTAGCCCAAAGTTGCAAGAGCTTAGGGTTAGGAAGGCTAATTTAAGTAGAATTAGGATTCAATTGGATAAAAATATACCGATTGGACCTAATGTTTTCGATGAAATGTCTAGGTGACAATTGCCTTGCCTAGTTTAGTGAATCACGAAAGTAGAACACTTACTAGGTTTAAAGACGCAATTTTGAGCAATCCGAAAGGAACTCTTAATTGACGGAAGTGCGAGAACACCATCATTGACCTCAATTTCATTAAATAATCAAGCCTACCCCCTATTGAAACTGAGATAGCCCAACACTCTTTTTCTATTGTTAATTTCTGGTTTCATGTTATGTGCATTTAATTTCTATTTCATCTATTTGAAAATCAATCTTTACTCATGTTAATTAATTCCTTGCATTTATCATTTCACACCAAATCGAAGTAAATACTCTGTTCCTCGAGAGAATCGATCCTGGGAGGCATACTTCTGTGGTAAAACTACACCGGCCTAGTCTGCTTGCTAGACACCAGTCAATAAGCTCATTGTAGAAAGTCTCTAGTTGTAATCACGACTCCAATCCATGGTGTAAGCATCTACGAAGGAGTTCCTTAAAGCGCTCCCACGTCTCACCTAAACTCTCCTATGCAAACTGCATAAATTTCATAATCTCCGCAAGTAAACGTGCTGATCGAGCTGGTGGGAAATGCTTTTCATAAAAATGATGGCAGGGTTGGTCTTACGTGTTGATAGATCTAGAACCAAGACTACGTAATCACGAGCACGCGTCGTCCTGTAACAAAAAAGAAAAGAGAAGTAGTCTTTTAGCATTCTGAGACATGGCATTGATCTTGAACATACCCAAGACCTCTAAGAAGCTCATATGACAATTCGCATCCTCGTATGGATTTCTCTCGAACCACAGCTATCTTTGGACCAACTGAATAATCTATGGCTTGATCTCATAGTTGTTGGCAGTTGTCCAAGGTCGAGTAATAACCTGACCTATCCTATAAAGAGACAATTTGGCATAATCCTTAATATTGTGAGGCTGAGGCAAATGTCGTCCTGGGTTTCCTGGATTTTCCTCCATAGTGGTACCTCAATCACTCTCGCGTGTGTGCACTCCTAAGTTCGAACTTGGAAGAGTCCAGTGGAATCTGCATCGATCTATTTCAAGTAGCAGCTTTTTCGCATCTGTTTGGTCTCTCTTCTTTTAGGAATGTGCATACACTAAGACGAGAGACTAAGACAAAATGGACCTTAAGTGACTAATGATAACAAACTGGAGCAGGAAAATAAGAACCAAATAAAAACAAAAGCAAGATCAAATATATAGAAAACAAAATCAAAAACAGAAAAACAAACAAAAGCATGCAAAAACATAATGTAAAACAAGAAATAAATCAATCTAGCTTAATCAAAGACAATCACAAAGCAAGAACATAGCAAAAAAAAACAACAACAAAAACACTAAAAACAACAAAATAACGTGCAAATATGAACAAAAAGCAAACAACAATAAAAAAACTAAATGTAAAATTAACAACACAGAATAAGAACAAAGGCAAGCAAAAACATGCAATGAGTGTAGAAAAGTAAAAGATTGGTCCCTTTAATCAGACAACTCAAACACTATGACTAATAGCCAATTTCCCCAGCAACGGCACCAAAAACTTGATGCGTCCTAAACCTAAGTGATGTCTAATTTACGCAAGCGTACAGAGTCAAGCAATAAGGGGAGTAAAACTTTACCCAATTAATCGTACCCTAGGAAAATCAGAACTAAAAATCATGCACATCGTCATTGTTTATTAGAATGTCCAATCGATTTAAGTTAATTGATTCTAAACTAAACCAATCAAATTAAAACTGCAACTAACTCCTAAATGTGTATGAAAGTAAAGGCAGGAAGTATAAAACATCAAACACAAATGTAAATTGCAGCAAACTTAGCTCAAAAATGAAATTTCATTGAAGTTAAAAGTAAACAACAATCAAATGTAACAAAAATCATTCTAAATGTGACACCCAAATTTGACTACCACCTTATGTTAACGTATAAATCCTTTCGAGTTGATGCTCAGATTTGAACATCAAATATTTGAAAATAACAAGTAAAGAACACAAATGTGGAAAGTATATATATAAATTCATTTTTGGAAATAAAGCTTTACAAAGTTTGAGGAGGAATGTTCCAAAAACTAAAGGGGGGCATAATCGTTAGGGTTATAAAAGAAAAGGAATCTACACGATCCCATTTCAATGATAACCTTACAAAAATATAGTTATGCACTTTCATATTCA
>CANYCX010326048.1:0-16960 GCA_948193385.1 Breynia disticha f. nivosa
GAACAGGAGAAAGAGGGATAAGAAAGGTTAGAAAGAAGAGTTGAAGAAGGAGAATAAACTTGATATTAATTCATTGATAACCACAGCAAAATGAGGAATCCACTATATAGTGCATAGTGACCCTTTCTTGGTAGCAGAAACACTGCACTAAAGCATCACAATTTACAGGTTAGTGCTCTTGCACAAAGTACTAAAAAGTAGAAGGCCAGAATACGTAAATAACAAACAAAATAAAAAATAAGCAGTAATGGCCCTGGGCTTAACCCACGTAAACTCCAAGTCTTCTAATCTGCTCCTTCTCTCCAGCCTTGTCCATTCTCAGAGTTAGGGTCCTAACAGATTTTGTTGTTTAATTTCAGAGATTGTTTGTGTGATTCTGTTTTAAATCAGTACATTTTAGTTTGTTTCTCAATTTGGGTTCCATTGTTTATAATTGATACTCTGTTTTTGGCTTAAAGTGATAATGGAGCATTGTTTGGAGCTGTGCATTTGAAGAGTTTTATTATGCCTATAGAATTTGTTTGGTAAATGTGGCGTAATGTTTTGCAGGAGGTTGTTGATCTATCAATAAGAGAGAATGAAACAAGCAGAGGGCTGAATGCGGCACGAAATGAGATTCGCTTGTCTGATCTCTTGGATTTGGAAATAGTATGGCCTGAGGAGTCTGAAAAAAATGAAGCTAGCACTTCAGAGATGTCTCCACGTCAGAGGTTGACTACTTTGAACTTTGATGGAGTTGATCTCGACAACTTTTTTCCTGAAGAGAAGTTTGAATCGGTTCCCAATTTATCTGTACGACAACCTGAAATGTTCAAACGTAGTAGTGTTCATGGAGGTGATGCCTCAGAAAGAGTAGGCGATGTAGATCTTAGCTTGTTTGAGAATGTTCAGCCTTCTGATACAGTTGGAATGGCCAAGGTGGATGAAAGTGGTAACGATTCCTCTGGTTGGAACGCTGAGTTTCAATCTGCTGGTTCAGAACTTCAAAATGCGGAATCCAAACCATCACATCCTCATGTTGGATCATCCTTTGTTGATCTTTCTGCACACATGGATTCAGTCTTTGGAGCATCAAAGGAATTACCAGATGAGAAAGCAAAAGAAAATTTAACTTCTGTATCCAAACCAGATGACTGGTTTCAAGGTGATATGTTGGGTAGTCCCAACACTAGGACATCTGAACAGCAGTTTAAAGTCCCTACAAATGATTATACTGGTGGAACAGTGGGAAATGTGAATGATTTTTCTTCAATGAATGTTGATTGGTTTCAAGATGATCAGTTTCAAATCACCAGCAGTAGCACCAACGTAGCTGAGGGTAAAACCACTAAGGAAGATGACTCATTTGATATGTGGAATGATTTTGCAAGCTCAAGTTTGCAAGCATCTTCAAAAGACTCCTCAAAAACAGATGTTATAAGTACAACGCCCCACGTTGACGAGTCTAAAGATCTGAACCTTTTTGGGGGATCTAGTGATTCGCAAAATGTTGACGTTGGTAACTTTCCGCAAACAGATTTCTTTTCTGGACCTTATAGCAATCAAAATGTTTCTGCTGGAGCAAATGTTTCAGAGCTAGAAACATCCATTTCAAATAGGTATGTGCCCTATGCTCTGTCATGTTGAGCTTGGAGTTTCATCTCCAATTACTCAATCATTAAGCTAGTCATGAGGCACTGTGGCTGTGTCATAATGATCATCAACTTAAAATTGTCCTGCTGAAGTTAACCCGAATATGCAATCTACTTCTATTAACTGCTCAATTTCTTTGCACTCTCAAATATTCATGTGAAATAGTAGGGTTAAGTTGATGAGGAAATCGAAATTAAATTTGTGGCTTCTTATTTCAAAACAATAATTCATTTTGTCTTTTGCATTAGTATGAATGTCATTATTAGTGACTGATACAAGGAATATATGGTCTGAAGAGAATGTAATACCTTTCTAGGATCAGTATTGTCTACTTGTGTGATCATGATCATCTCTAGAGTGTATTTTATTAAACTAAAAAAGCAAAATGGTTGCAATCTGTCTTGTTTTAGAGACAATGTCATTACCTTTATTACAAGTCACCTATACATAGGTGTTGTTTTTGTGGATATTGCTTTCATTATTTTGTGAAAATTTTACATATTGGTAAGAGATGAGTTTTCTATGGATATAGGTTGGTTTGTTGTTGAAGCGTCTGGTTGCATTCTTTCATTGCAAATTGGTTTCATGTTTTGACATTTTAAGTTCAATTGGTTTTTAATGTTTGGTTGGTGTGGGTACTGTTCCTGTAGCCGGCATAGAACCGGCATAGGATGTGAGCAAATTCTGTTTCCATGTTTGGACATGTATCGTTCATTGACTGCAATCCGCTATTTAATTTGGGAATTTGTTTCCTTGTCGAACAATAGAGTTACAACATTGCGGACGACATTTTGCATATGCTTCTCCTTCTAGCCTTTCATATTTCACTTTATCTTCTGGATTAAAAGAAACACCATTGTAGCATGAAATGTTCTTTGCAAACTTAATTGCATTTTACTGACATTTTCTCTTCAAAACCAAATGACCCACAATTGTTTGTTGATGATTCAGGATGGTTGGTTTGGACACAGGAAATGTAGTGGTTGGTACTGAGGAGATTCAGAAGGTAGGTTATTCTTCAGAAGGAAATCCAGTATCAAAATCTGATGATGCAGAGACCTTGATGTTACAGATGCATGATCTTTCATTTATGCTTGAAAACAATCTCTCCATACCCCAAAAGGCAGATCAGAAAAAGAACGATCCATTTGATTCGTTTTATAAAGAATGAGTTGTTGTGGTTACTTTGAACAATGAGATTTTGTTGTTTAACCTCTACTTGGCATATTCTTTATATTCTTTCTTTTGTGATCATATGACTAAAGTCTCTTCCCTTCATCAATTGAATTCTGTTGTTCTGCATATGTTTCTGTATCCATTTAGTAGTAAGATTCTGTTTCGCGGCCAGAGTTACCATTTGTTAGTACGCAATTGCGACATGATAAGAACGACATAAATTCAATTTTTTATCGCTTTGTATCATCAATAAGTACTTGATAGAAAATAGTCTGATACGATTATAATGACTGGTGCGAATTGACGTCAATTCGCTACCTCAATTCTTCTTCACAACAAAACTGTCATCCCTCAAAGCGGCGTCGTTTCTTCAGTTCGATGGTATGTAAATTTGTGAACTGTGACTTTACCAAACAATCACCAATACCATGAGAACAAAATTAATTAAGACCTCATTCACATAAACCTATTTTAATTTTTAGCAACTCATGAACTCCCTTATCTAGAGCCACTACAACTACATTTGTAAATCAACACAAAATAAGCAGAGATTAAGAAAGCAAAACAACAATAAAGTTTTCAAGATAATAAATAATTAAAACCAAGTAGTATAAACGACGCATTAACATTTGCTTCATCTCTGTTATGTTTTGTGTGTTCTGTAGTTGCAGCAAAGAACGTTAACAACACGGTTTGACAGACTTTCAACCTTGCAATAACAACATATTATGTTTCGCAATAACCAGAGCTCATGTTGTGCGTACTTAATTTCGTCTAAGTTCGGACCAAGTGCCTTAAAAGTTGCTCCACTGGCTGCGTTGTAGCATCAGAGGCCGTCGCAACATTTTGAAGCAGCTGTTGTAGGCACTGCATTGCTGTTAGGTCATCCTGACAGAGATAATAACATGAGATGTTAACAAATAAAAAATGCAACAGAGTTAAAAAAAAAATTATACTTACACAAATAACACCAACAAAGTTCACATCCCTTAATTTTTTAGGGAGAGTATTTCTCAATCCATTGCATGCTCTGTATTGCCAAAAACAAAAAGAGAATGAAATTAAAAAAGATTCTAAACAAGTAAAAAACACAATAGAGTTTCGAAGAAAATGAATATCGACAACCTTGGATTTTCGGAGAGTCTACGATAACACCAAATAATGTGCTTTAGCAAGCGTTTAGAGGAATCTTCGCAAAGTTTTCCTTCTTCTGCAAGTTTTTCAATCATCGTCTCCAAAACGCTCCCTATTGCGTAAAACCTTTCCGCTACGACACAACAATACTTTAGGCCCTCATTATTCAGAAGAATTTTGTGCACTATAAATGTGGCGACCTGTGTGGTCGAAAACATAAGCAAACATTACGATTAATGTAATTCAAATCTTTGTTATTAATATCAACAAAACCAATGAAAGAATTGCAGGAAGTTTATTCAAAGTTTCGGCTCTCACCGTCTTGGACAAGCTACTACCGATCTCCATACAACGTAAGCAGCTAGGAAATATATGGGACTCAAGAAGGAAATGTACAACTTGAGTATCATCAACCTGAAAAACAAAAGGAACTCGAAACTTTATGATGATCTTTTATGTCGAATAATGTAATCGTCTCAGTTATTTTTTTCTTTTGACATAATCGAATCTCAAAGTTCAGAGCTATGCTTGAAGTTTTATGATCGATTTGAGCATATGCTTCTTTAAATAAGTGTATAATGGACAAAAACATGAAGACCAAAAGTCTTAATGTATAGGAACAAAAGTGATAAAAAAATGTACAGAAGCTAAAATTACCTTTACTAAGGCTCCAATGACACCTAAACTGGTGAGCCGTAAATACTCATGAGACTTTTCGGTGTTCGGATTGTTAAGAAACGGGTAAAGATACATAGCTATGTTGGCTGCAAAGAACGATTTCAAATTAGTAATTGAACAAAAAAAACAAAAGAGAAGCTTCTCCAGAAACACACTCTAACAAGTTTCTTTGCCGGAGAAAAGATCTTTAAACGTCCTTACCGTTAATGAATTGCAGCTTTGTTTCAGGGTGTGTGGCAACACACTGTAAATCAAAACCGAAACCAAACCAATCACAACATCATCATAAACAAGATGTTCTTATCTAGATTCATGATTAAATTTCTTATGGTACAATAAGGCATCAAGTGTATAACTTGATGGAATTTCTTATGGTACCATAAAACATCAATACTCAACATTAAGTGTATAACTTCACGGAATTACATAAAACGATTAGATTGCTACCGTAAAGCATGCTCAAAAAAAAAATTCCATTGCGAAATCATGTTGGATATTATTAGAGATGAGATTACAAAGACTGTGATGTAAAACAAACCTGAATTAGAGCAAGAGCATTGCAAACTTGTGTCAATCCTCTATCTGTAAGGGTAGAGGAATACAAGGCACGATACGCAGAAATAATTTCCTGAATTAACGACAATTGTCATAACAAAATTATACAATGAGCATTACTACAACCAGATTTACGTATCATGAAAAAAGAGAGAAACGTAATTGCATAAAAGGATTTTAATGATCTAAAGAAGCTAATTACCTGTACAAGTGTAGCGATTGTGCCAACAGAATTCCATAATAGTGGCCCCAAATCTTCTCCTCTATTCTGAAATACCAATAGATGGATGTATAATAATGTTTAGTTATTGAATAAGAAAACCAAATAAGTGAGAAGTTGGTTGGTCATATGCATTTTGTTTGCATGTTAACATCTACATTATATTGATCCAAACATTTTTGTTCATTTTCGAAAGTTTATTCACAAGTATAGCATATCATGAACAAATTTTGCTCCATTTGTCTACATACAATTGATAGAATCCATCTCTTGGCCACTTCTGCAATCAATCATTCGAATCCGAACAAAAAAAATATCTTCAATCCAATATCACCCACTGTCTTCTCATGGTCTAGGAGCCGAAAAGTAATTCTTTAACAAATTAGACTATAAGATAAATTAAGGAATTTGTTGTGGGGTAAACTTTAAAAACACAAATTAAATGGAGTGAGTAAAATAATAATTAATTATGGAGTTTTATAAGAAGACAGTTGGGAATGCTCATAAACTAATCAACGTCATGAATAAAAATGGACGCGTGTTTGACCTGCAACTTAAAATGGAAACAAACTCCTCCTAAAAAAGCATTAATTGACCATCATTGTAAATATCCTAATACATACGTTGTTTGGTACTCCCTTTGTTCCATAATGTATGTCGTTTTAGAAAAGTATATTTGTCCTACGTTATATGTAGTTTTACACTTTCAATTAGAATTTAATATATGTTTTTTTTGATATTACACTCATTAGTTTTACATTTCCAATACAAATTAATTAATTTAATGGTGCTTTTGATGTACTAATGTTAAAGGCTATAATAGTCAATTAAACACCAACTTAAGACATATTAAATGCATTTTTAATCCGTATGCAAAACCTTAAACGACATCTATTATGGGAATGAGGGATTATACGTTTAGTGCAATGCTAAGAATGTCCAAAATAATGCGGAATTCGAATCCTTCTGTGACCAACTTCTAGAGACAACAAATTAGCAAAACATATCCTTTTTTTTGTGTGAACATATTCACAAAAAGAATGCTAAGATGAATTAACATCAAAAGGTTTCCTTTAGACAATAGAAGAACAAAAAAAAAACAATGAAGCTCAAGAAAGATAACTATATTTTTTTTATTGGTTTCACATTATCATTTTATAGCATGTTACCACATAAAAATTTCTTACCTTAAAATATGATCTTCAATACAGAAATAGATATGTAGATAAGCATCAAGTATCAAATTAATCAAAATATTTCCAAACCTATCTTTTCCAATCCAAATTCTGAAATTTAATACAAATATATCATTTTCATTGTACATAAAATACAGAATGTGCAAAATTTAAACAATATATAATTAACTCCATTCCGTTACTAGAAAATTATTAATTATTTTTTTAATAAATAATACTAGAAAGGAAAAAGAAAAATTTAAAGAAACTCTAATTTTTTACATCCACAAGTAAATTGTTCTGATAAATTTAATAAATTCAACAAACAAATTTACCAATAAAAACTTGTAACCATCTTTCCAAAACAAGAAAGTAAAGATCTTATCTCAGACTACCATATAAGAAATATTTTGCATAGAATATATCGGAGAAATTCATCATTAAGAAATCTCCATCAAAACAAAACAATCACAAACTCATATTCAAAATTCTTGAACCTTGACCAAGATAATAAATCCAATAGAAAAATACATTCTAAATAATATCCTGTAAATATTTCTCTTAAAAATAAATAGTCTCACATTTACTGATTAAAAAAATATTCTCATAATTGTCCTAAGCAATGAAACAGAAACCACCAACAAAGCTGTAACTTTCATGGTTCATTGATACAAAAGATAGTATACAAAAGACAGTATTTTTTTAATTGCATGCATATATATATCAATATACCTTAGAGAGAAGAAGAAGAGCTTGTTCTCTATTTTCAGGATTATGAAGAGCCTCGATTAACTGAGCAATTGAGGTAGTGTCAAGGTTCCTGCCATGGCTACCATTAACTGATGAAGATTGTGAAGATGATGGAGCTCCAAATGAAGAGATGGTTCGCTTCGACATTGTCGATCGTCTAAGCCCTCAAACAAGAATTGTAAGTGGTGTTTTTTTTTTGAGTTTTAAATGAGTTTTTCAAATAGAAAATGTGTTGATGAGGGTGGTGGAAGAGTTGCAGGGGAGGAATGTGTTAAAGGAGAGAAGGGTTGTTATGATAATTTGTTTTTTGACGTTTACATTGTGAAGACTCAATATTATATAAAGTGTTATTACAATTAGGTTATCAAATCGAAAAAAAAGTCAAGTGTTTGGTTTATCGGTCAAACTGGTGCATGATTTATTGGTTTAATTGGTCTAATTCATCAATTTACTAGATGAACCGATCAATTCGTTGACTTTTACCAATTTAATATCAGATTATTTGCAGACCTATTTAAATGATAAAACTGAATAGGGCCACAATATTATATAACTTGCGGTGGTTTTTTTTATGTAGGTGATTTAATAAATGCAGAAGTTAGTTTAGGTTTTTTCTTTTCTTTTTTTGGTTACTTTTGAGTTATTAGATATGGTGAATAAAATTTGTCATTTATAAGTTAGGTAGGTAATTAAAGTTCATGTGGGTTATAAGCATAAAACATGAAAAATGTGAAATTATTTTTATATTTTTTCAAGTGGAGATTTGTTGTTCTTATTCTATGTTCAAATCTTATTGTGTGAAGTATTTCATCAAAATTATACTCTTTTTGTCATATTTTATGTGTAAATTTTTTTATTTATTATATATTTTTTAAAAATTTGATTAATACAATAAATTTTTTAAATTTATTTTTATATTAAAACTATACATAAAAAATATAATTATTATATAAAGTAAATTTTTATTAAAAATATAAATTTTTATTATTAATATATAAAAATATTTTAATAATTTTCTTGTGAAAAAATAATTTGTAATATTTATTTTAAAATAATTAAAATATATTTTTATGACACTTAAAATAAGACAAAAGAAATATAAAAATAAGAGTATTTAAAATGATGAATGTTTAATGAGATGTAGGAGAGAAGATGCTAGAATTTTAGCCACGTGTCTACCATGCATGAAGGTGGTTAATAAGGAATCTCTAATATATACTACTTTTTATTTTATACATCATTTAAATGATATTATTATTTTGTTTTCATATAAATTTATTTATTCAAGTATTTGTGTTCCTCATTTTCTTGTAAATTTTATCTCTAATTTTTTTTTTCGTTTTTATTTAATTTCATCCTTAAATAATTTTATGAACGTGTAATCATATGATTTTATAAATACGAATTTAATTTGTTTTGTATATTTTATATTTAATTATTGTTTTGCTATCAAAACAATAATTAAATATAAAATATTTGATATAATACACAACAACAACAACGTATATACTCTAATTTATAATTGAGTTTTATATTTAACGATAATTTTAATACACTCAGATAGATATTTATATATTCATTCGTTATTTTCTGCTTATTTTTCACAATAATTTTTTTTTGATCAAATATATCATTTTTATATTAATATTTAATATAACATCAGATTTCCACTAATCTTGAGACCTTTTGCCTGAAATATTTTCCACAATAGTCACGATCCTTATTTGAATCCCTATATTCTACTATTTTTTATTCTTTTAAATTTTTTAATTAATATTAATTTATTATTTTTAAAAAAAATTCAATCTAATTTTTTATCAATACTTTATCTAAAATATTTATAATTACCCTAGTTAATTCTCATGTCAGATTTTAGAATAGCATGTTTTTGTGTGAAATAGTTTAGATAAAATTACTTAAAATAACCTAAGCATTATACTTTTTATAAAAAATAACCCGAACTATAAAAGTTATCAAGACGTATCATAAATTTTTAATATTGTATCAAAAATGTGATTTTGTTTACTACTTACTAAATATAGAAGTTAAATTATGATGTGACACATTTATTATTTTTAAGGTGATGATATGGAGTCCACATTAAAGAATAAATTGTCATTATTTATTTTTAGTTTTATTAAGCCATAAACTATAAACAAATTTTTACATTAGATTACATCTAACTATAAACATAATTTTCTAGGAAATATATTTAAAAGATTGTGAGCGATCAATTATTTTAATTTAGTTATTGAAAATATCCGTTTAGCTCACTCTGTAGATTTGTCGCTCCTGATTCCTTACTGATATTATTTATTCATAACATTCACATTTTTAGAACAACTAAGCGACTTCTCCATTCAAGTTCTATTATTAGTTTACATACATTTAATTTAATATCTTTTTTAACGTGCTTATTAATTAGTATTTAATGAAATTTAATATTAATTTTAAAACAACTCATCATCACTACCAAATTAAATTTCACAATTCAAGTGAAATTACAGTGAAATTACTGATATATGACTTCAATTTTCACACAAAAATTATAGCAAATAATCTTAAGGGTGAGACCAATAAAGTGCATCCAATTTAGAGCATTTTTTTTTTGCCATATTTTAAATGTTTATTCGTATAAGATAATCTTCATTCTTTTTTAGGGTGTTTGTATATGTGAAATAGTTTGGAGTTAAAAAGGAGTTGAAAAATTAAATTTTAAAGATGAGTTTATGCTTGTAGTTAGATGTAAATTATTCTTGTAATTAGATGTAATCTAATGTAAAAGTTTGTACAATAAATCATGACAATTTAACTTCTATATTTAGTAAGTAGTTAACAAAATATTATTTTTGATACAATAATAAAAGTTTATGATATATGATGATAACTTTTATAGTTCGGGTTATTTTTAATAAAAGGTATAAAGATTAGCTTATTCAAGTAATTTCTTCAATAGTTTAAATGTGTAAAAATATTCACTCAACTAGTTTTGAGTTTAATGTTGGCATATATATGTTAATTAATTGCATTTAATTTTCTCTCTCTCGCAATTAATTTCTCTTTTTTTTTTCATTCACTCATTAATTATGAATTTATTTTCTTTTTTATTTTTCTTTACTTTCAGATTAGTTTTTCTCTTTTTTTTTTTTCATTCTCATTCTAACTAAGAGAATAATCAGGTAATGTTCATATATGTTCATGTATATTTTAAATAATTATAGAACTTCATTTATTTTTTAACACAGATAAACATGAATGAACATCATTTTAATCATTATCAATGATTTGATTTTAATATTTTTCAGAATATATTAAACACCAATGAATATTATTGAACATTTATACGACTATTTGTGTTTGATCGGTTACACAACAATAAATGATCATATTATTTTTGCACATCGATTATAAAATGATGTTCACTTATGTTCTTATATGTTCAAAGTAATCTACAAAAGTTTAAAGCAAAAACAATTAACCACACTGTTTCAAGCATCGATTATGAAATGATGTTTATTTATGTTCATTGAATCTAAATTCAAAAATACCATAACAAAAAAATTAATTCGAACATCAATTCATGTAGCGTTTATTAATGTTTATTTATATTGAATGTTAACAAAAATTAAAAACACACAAACCCTTTAAAAATACATGTTTAGAAAATTTTGATTAAACATTAAAAAACAGATCAAATCATTTAATGATCATTGAAATGTTCAATGATGTTCATTTGTGTTAAAAACAAACAAAATTTTGAAAATATATAAAAAATATAAATGAACATGTATGAACATATATGAACATTGCCAAATTGTTGTCTTCTTCATAAAGAGAATGAAAAAGACAAAAAAAAACAAAGGGATAAATCAATATAAAAACAAACAAAAAAATCATGAAAAAAATAAATCTATAATTAATGACTAAATTAAAAAAAAGAGAATAATTAATTATAAGACAGAAAAATAAACTATAACTAATTAACAGTGGCGGAGCCAGGGTGGCGTCAGTCGGTGAACGTGCACCCACCGGCGCCGATGGAACCCCTTATTATAGGGGGTTCTGCCATGGCTCCGCTTGGTGGTGTACCCACTAGCCGAAATATTACGGTGGGTGCACGACCCGTTATGTCACAGGTAGGTAGAGGAGCAATGAGCAATCAGAAAGAAGGAGAAGAGAACTGCTGAGGGGAAGGAGAAGATGGGAGAAGGTAGGGCTGATATTGCTGTGCTCGTGGTGAAGGGAAGGTGGAGGACAAGAATAGGGCTGTTAAAACGACATCGTTTGCACTTTTAGGAAATAAAAAAATTAAATAATACGAAAACGACGTCGTATCGATTTAAGAAAAGTGTCCCTCATTAAATGAAACGACGTTGTTTTGATCGGATCAAAACGACGTCATTTTATAATCGAAAATTAAAAAAAAATCAACACTTCAAACGACGTCGTTTTGTGTTTTAAATCCCTTCCCAGCCTTAATTCAAAACAGAAGTCTTTCCACTCCAACATTTTGCCACTGTTTGAAACACTACCCACAGCCTACCCACCCCAAAACCAAACGCTGACCGTCGGCCACCTCTGTACGACTGCACCTGCACGACGCCATGACGCCGGCTGCCACTGAACTTGCACAATGCAGCCACCGTCGGGTAATTGGGTAAGGTAAGTTATTAAGCTTTATTTATCTTATTTTGGGTTTTTTACTTGTGTTATGTTTAATTTTTTTTTTGCAAATTTAATTTGTAAATAAACTGTAAATGATATTAGAATTTAGATTGTGATTTATTTGTAATTTGTGAGAATATATATTAGGGAATAAGTATTTTTGTTGTGGTTTGTTCTTTTGAGCATTTTGTTGAAAATGTTGCTTGCATTGAGTTTTGCTTAATTTGTTTAGTTTTTTTTGTTGAAATTGTATTTCATAGTTAACAAGGTACTTGATTTATATAATTGTGATGTTATTATATTGTAAATTGTATTGTAAATTGTGTTGTAGGAAGTAATGTTGAAATTTTATGAAAAAGTGAAAAAACCATGGAATCCGGGTACAAGTGCTAGTGGTGGTTAATCGAATGATCTGAGTGTTAATTTACCAAGCAATGAAAATGTTGGTACATGTGAAAATATTGGTAGTGATGAATTGAGTAATAAAAGAATTCGATTGGAGGGGATTGAGTTGAATAATGAGGAAATTGTTAGAGATCCCGCACTTAGAGAACCTATAGAAGAATATCATTGTGGAATTAGAGATGAAGTGCGAAGATGCTACACATTAAAGGGTCCTTGTCAACCATTACTAGACAATTATCCAATGTCACAATTTGGAGATAAGAAGAGACAATTTCAGAAGCATTGGTTCAAAACATATCCATAGTTAGAGTATAGTGAGTTGAGAGATGCAGTGTATTGCTTGCCGTGTTAAGCCCACCCCCTATAATTTTTTCCTACTCTGCCACTGCTAATTAACATTGCATTAAATTGAAGAAAGAATGTACAAAATTAATAGACCGGACATTTTTGCACATTTAACTAAAATTTGGCATATTCAAACAAAAAAACATGACATTCGGACATATGAACATAGATGAACATTATCGTGAGTATTTTCACCCTTTTGAAAAAACAATCTATGACATTTGCCTAATTTTCCAATTAATTTTTAGACCCAACAGTCATCCCAGTCCAGAAAGTTAATTCGAAATGACCATAGGAGAGTTTAGCACAGCTTGTTTTGAGTTTAAAATAGATTATTAAAGTATGAATTAGTGTAGTATAATAATGTATGATATCATTTAAAATCATGGTGTGCTTAAAAAGACGAATTATTAATTTAAAGTATTATTTTTTAATTTAATTAATAAAAATAAAATATTAAATTGACAAAATTAACCTTATAAAACATATGAGAGGAGAGACATTTGTTATTTTTGTTAAGAATAAAACTATATAATAAATATTAAAATTATTATAAATCATTTATAATCAGTTAATTTTTTAAAAATATTTTAAAACCATAAAAAAATCATAAATAATAATCTTAAACAATACAATTCAATACATCATTAAATAAGCATAATTTTTTTAACAATACAGTACCATTCAATTTAAACTTACGAAACAAGCAAAGTGCGAAACTCATCCATGAACTCCCCAATTGGCACGCCGGTGAAGTCCTCCGGCAGAAAAATTAAAGAACAAGAGCCCTAAAATCGCCGATATGCGAATAGTACATAAAGGAATCCCATATTTTCCTTTACAGAACAATCCTTTCAAAACCGGCCAGAAGAACATCACCACCATCACGGTACATGCAATCTCTCCAAATCCTGAACCACTCTCATCTTCATTTCTCAACTGAAACCCAATTATGTTCATACTCAACGCAACTAATTGCACCATCACCACTGTAGTTCCCGGCAAATAAATTGGCGACTCGTCAAAGGTGAAACGACGGCCATCATCATCACTCTCATCTCCAGAACTGTAATCATCTTTTCGAGTCACTTCAAATACTGTCTCTGATAGTCCTAGAAGTTTCAATATGACACCCAGTAGTCCAAAAAGCCTGGCATTTACTGTCATTATTTTAGCCATCATCTGGTTGTTCCACCATGCTCTAATGGATAATCCAGTTTGGAGATACTCTATTAGTGTGTAGTAGTGGTAAATCATAAATAGAGCAAAGAACATGTCGAAGACTGGCTCTTCAACCTGAGATCACAACACACGATTGAGTTTTGTTCTAAACAATCTAAAACCATGCATGTTATCCTCTAAGAGCATGTAGGTTCTCTCCTATTAGGGAGATGTTGGTGCTTGTAAATCGTTTCACAATTGTGAAACGATTCACAGATTATAGTTTTTTTTATGAGAGGTTAATGGAATGAAAGTATTATACACCCTATTTTAGAGAATAATGTGTGGCCTATATTAAAGTATAATGAAATGTTTATATTACAAAGAAAAAGTTAATAGAAATTGACGTAATATTGTCATAAATTTATTAGTAAAGTTTATAACTAAAGATGTTGACTTTCGGTTTATAAAAATTGAAGTTGAAAAAGAAATTAAAAATGTAGTGAAACAAAACAACGACAAATTCACACTGGTATTATAGTTTTTTTGTTATAAAATTTTAAGAAAGAAATCGGGTTAATCCACAATTGAGGACTGAGAGTTTCAAAGAGATTGTGTCGCTTTAAACGCAGGGATAGAAACCAATGATATAAAATCGAACCGAATCGGTGAACCGGTCACTGATCTAGTCCCAATTCACTATTCAAACCGGTCTGCAAGCGAACCGATATTAAACCGGTGAAAACCAAAGAATCGCTCGGTTCAACCGGTGAATCGAAAAAACCGGACTGGTTTTAAGTATTAAAAAAATAATTTAAAAATTAAATAATTTTGTATATTTGTATATATTTATTTATATTATTTTTAAATTACCGGTTCGATCAATAAACTATCAATTCAACCAATGAACTAACCACCCAGTCCTTTTTCAGTTCGATCACCGGTTCGGTTTTAATAACAATGATCGAACCTCTACCTTCAGTGTGTTGTTCGACCCCTTGATCGCTAAACTCAAGGACGAAAGGTAGAATGATATTATAGACTTATAGTGTAGTCAATTATATTGAATTATTTATGCAAATAAAGCAAAAATCTAGTTATGGGGCAAACAATATATTTGTACTCACCTTAGGCAGGAAGCTAGAATTTGAGATGAGACAATAAGCTGGCAAAAACGCGTAACAAAGCTCAGGGACAGAACGCAAACCCCACAAATTGAGGACGAGATAAGCCAAACACTGTCTAAACTGGAGGTTGGTGGTGAAGCAGAGAAGTATTGGACTTTTGTTAGAAAACAAAACCTCAAGGAGACCAGTGGTCCACCTCTTCTGTTGAATCAATGAACCAGGTCCACCTGATGGTGCACACCCCATAAATGCTGATGGTTTTGGTTTACAAAGCTTGCTTTTCCACCCTCTTGAATGGATCACAAGTCCCGTTAGAACGTCTTCAGTTGCGCTTCCATATTGAAAACCTATCTGTCCAAAAATGAATATTTAGGAATGTTAAAAGGAGACAAGATGGTTGATGTGTATCACAAAAGTTTTCTGCAGTACTCAAGATGAAGACTCCTTGTGGGAGCCGATGTGTAAGTCAGAGACGAAAACAAATGAGGGCGAGACCGACATCCCTTGTCGTTTTTATTTCTGTATAGTTTTATTCTTTTTATATTGTATTTTTGTGTAGTTTACTGACCTCTCTGCCCCAGCGAGTGCCATGCTCGTAGCCACAACCGGCAATTTTGTGTGCTGCCTTTGCCAAGTAAGGAGTATCAGTTTCTCCGATTGATGATGTCTTCTCTTGTAATGCTAGAAAAGCTGATTCTATAAACTCCTTAGAGTTGCCGTATGTAAGTATCATTTCTTTCTCCGATAAACTACCTGTTGAAACAAAAAAAAACCCATTTAAGTACATACTCTATAATTTCATTATTATTTTTATCAGTTTCAACATCTTTTTTTACTTTCATTAGATGAGTAATCAAACGACTGAACTGACTGAAATAAGTAGGTAAATTGAACGAAGAAACAACATCTTAAAACTAAGATATTAGAACGGACAATACACTAAACTAGACATGTAAAAATGATTTGAACCGTCGATTTTGATTTGAAACCGACGGTTCACGATTCGGAAAAGGTACGAACTGGAACCGAACTGTGTAGTACACGGTTTGGACGGTTCGGTTCTGATTCTCAAATCCGCAGTTCGGGGTGTTTCGGTTGACCAGTTCAGGTAATTCGGTTTACCAGTTCATGTTCAATTTTCGCTACTTAAATGAACAAAAGTGCTAGTTCGTAACAATAAACGGCCGATTTAAAATTGGTAGTTCACGGTCTATTATTCTTAGAAATCAGAACAGGAGTGTAAACTAGTCGGGTTCTACGGTTCATACTCTATATATACATTTACCAGAAACTGGAGAAATATATCTCGATTCATCTCCAATATCAGCAGGACATAACCCGTATATGGCTTTTCGCCTATGGAAGCATCCTGTTCCCGCATAATGTGGTCCTTGAAGTCCCAGAAATCCATGGACCAAAAACTTCACCAATGAAACAACAAAAAAGAGAGTCAAGACAGTATACTTACTTATCATCAAACAAACAAAGCTGAATTACGTAACCCTAGTCAGAAACTTCCGCACTTACTTCTTGCAAAACCACATATTGATTTCCCAAAGGATCATCTTTATGACCACCATAGAAGTGCTGTGGAGACTGAACAAATCCACATTCACTCTCCTTCTCTACCCCCAAAAGTAGACACATTGCATGACGAACAACGAGAGGATTATTCGCAAACATGTCACAGTCTACGTTTAACATGAAGGGTGCATTTGTTATCAATCCTGACACTCTTGTCTGAATTATAAACCCAGTTAGAAACAATTATGTTTAAGTAAATTAATTTATACGACAAAAATACATGCATAGAAGAAACTTACAAGCACATTCATGGCACCAGCTTTGTAGTGATGTGGAATATTTGGTCTCTTTTCTCGAGAAATGTAGATCAAAATTGGTAATCCACTTGAATTATCTTGATTATTGTTCGAAAT
>CANYCX010326059.1:0-12448 GCA_948193385.1 Breynia disticha f. nivosa
AAAATCTGGAATTAGCAAAGTACGCGCAGTGGACAAGGAAGTACACGTGGTCGCTACCACCACACGTAGTTCATGTTCCACCACGCGTGGAATGCTGTTTTGATGAAAAAAATATAAGTTATCGAAGTATCGGGATGCCGCTTCACCTCTTCATTCACTTACCTTTATTTCAGAGTAAAAGCATAGCAGGGGAGTTGGGAGAAGAAGAGTTTTGGTCAGAGAAAGCAAATTTTGGTTGATTTTCTTTTGGAATCTTACATCCTAAGTTGAAGGTAAGATAGTTAAGGTTTATTTAAGGTTGATATATGGTTGTCTTCTGGTTAGTATGGCTATTTTTAAGATGAATACTTTGCTGGAAATGATGGATTATGAACTGAAATTGATGGTTGATATGTGAGGAAATTGTTAGGATAAGTTTGGAGGAAGAAAGGTTGATGGAAGAGAGGAAGAACTTAGGGTTTGTTAAGGTTGACAAATAGTTGATGCTGGAAATGGAATAATGCTAAATTTCCATGTTTAAATGGATTTTGCTACTGAAATTATATGTTAATGAATGGTTAAAATGTAAAAGACATTAGGGAAATGGTTTTGATGATTTGATCTTGCATAGGTTGGATTTTGGTATGGTAAAAGTTTAAGGAAAGCTTAAGGAAAAGTTGATAAATGGTTGATTTGGAGTTGACAATGTTGGTATTGAATCTTGAATGAATGTTTAATAATTCCTTGTATATTATTGATTGAGTGTTGCATTTTTGACACTATACATATTTGTACATGCTTTGTATAAAGTTTTTATTTTGAGTTTGAATGTTTTCAAACTTCTGTTGTTGTTTTCGCTGTAAATCTTTATGAATTACGAATGTTTTGGGCCCGAGTTGTTTATAAAATGTTATCTTTATTTTCTCTCTCTTCTTATTTTACTTTGATTTCACTCTGGTATTATTGTTATTATCAAATATTATTGAATGTTAGATTAAAAGGATTTGAAAAATGAGTTCCACAATGTCTCTGTCGAATGACCACCTCTACACGTAATGCAATGTACTGGTCTCAGTATTAGACGACCACCAATAGCTTGCTCCTTAAGTAACCTCATGAGCTCATCAATTTGGTTTTGATGGACCATCATTTTTGCCTCAAGTGGGTGATGTGGTCCACCTGTAGTGTGTTAGATGGCTGAGGTGGCTGAGCTCTCATAAGTCTATCCGCTCTATCACTCCAAGCATAGCTATTTAACGCCATTTCCTAGATTAGTGTCATTTACTCCTCAAGGATTTTTATTTAATCTCAATTCATCGAATGTTGAATCTAACACTTATTTCGTCTCCAGAGTAAACCCATTATAGAAAGTCTCTACCTACAACCACAGCTCAAACCCATGATGTAGGCATTTGTAGAGGAGTTCCTTAAAGTGTTCCCACGTCTCACCTAGACTCTCCTGCGAGTATTGTATGAACTTCATAATCTCTACTCACAATCGTGCTGACCTTATAGGTGGGAAGTATTTTTCTTAAAATTGATGGCAGAGTTGATCCTATGTCTTAATCGAGTTGGGAGGTAGAATACATAAGCACAAACGTGCACCGTCCCTAAGCGAGAAAGGAAAGAGTAGACGTTTTGCATCCTAAAAGACTCCATTGATCTTAAATGTATCAATATCTCTAAAGATCTTGCCATGTGATAATTTGCATGCTCGTATGGCTTACCATCAAACTGTACCTGACTCTGGACCATTTGGATTATTTGAAATTTAATTCGTAATTATTTGCCCAAATCCTAGGTCTAGTCACAGTCTGATCCAACTCATAAATGGGTGGTCTAGCATAATCCATAATCGTACGAGGTGAAGGTAAATATACACTTAGATTTCTTAGAATTTCAGCCATGTTGTCGCCTTTACTGATCTCACTCGATGAAGTACTCGAGCTAGTACTGTTGTAAGAGTTGACTAGAATGTGCACTACTCTACTACTAGTAGTTGCCTGCTGTGCTTCTTTCGTCTTGAGCCTTGTATGGTCGTGCATACTCCTGTTGGAAGGAACTCAGCAAACAAAAACAACTCAACAACTAAAAGTAGTAGATAAAAATAGCAAAATACAAAGAAAAAACAAACAGAAAATCAAAAACAAATAAAATATGAAAAGCAAACATAAATGAAAAACAATGCAGAAAGGTAAATAGACTAGTCCCCTTAACATCATAAATCAAACACTACAACAAAACAGACTAGTCCCCTAATATCATAACTCAAACTTGTTAAGGCCTAAACCTAAATGTCAACTTATACGTAAGTGCACGCAAACAAGTAATACAAGTGAGTAAAATTCAACCCAAATATTGTACCTTGGGGAATCAACTCATTGCTATTTGAGTTCTCGCTACTTATTAAGAGCCTAGTCAAATTGAGAGTTGATTTTTAATTAAACCTAAAATTACGTGAATTTAAAAACAAGTAATCTAAACAAAGAAAATAAAGATCATCCTAAAATGAATTTAAACTAGTAAACTAAATTGAAAGCCAATTATCTAACTAAAGCTCAACAAAACATAATCAAATAAATAAGAACTTAGCAAACCATACTCAAAGACAAATCAAGACACTATTAATCAAAAACATTAACTCAAAGCATTAAAATTCAATCAAACTTAAATTCTCATTATTGAAGACACTTAAAAACAAGATCCAAACACAAATTCAACACTAAAAATCAAATATCCAAACTACTACACTAATCCAAACATCATTCAAACCTCAAAACATCAAAGAAAGCAACATAAAAATAAAACCCAACGTCAAAATCAACTGAAAACATAATCAAAATTCATAATCAAAGCAAATCAATCCAGATATATAAAGAAGGAAACAAAAACTCAATGATCTTCACTCCCAAAAGCTCCTGTCAACTTCTAATTCATCATCAAACATAAAAACTACAATGAAAACTGAAAGAACATCAGAAATCAGAAAATAAATACAAAATAATGTAAAGAAACAAAAAGAAAATGTGAATTCAGAAGAGAAAGATGAATCGACAACTCTAAAACGATCTCTACTCTATGGGAAATGCTCTAATCTACCTTAGAATGTTGTGCTCTATCCTACGTGCCTCATTACCCTTTCAACTCCCTATATAAGCCTCCACTGAATAACATGATGTTTCATATTCTCGACACGAGCGTGTAGAATTCCACACTGGTCGTGTGAAGTGTTTTTATTAAGTAACACGATACCCGTGCAGCCAGCATACCCCATGCTAATACGTTGTTCGATCAAAATTAGCACGTTGGCAGTGTTGAGGAAGACGATCACCGTGTTGGGTTGCTCATTCAGCATGTTGGGTGTGCTCCCAGATAGTAGGTCATGTGGAAATTTTGGGCCTAATTTATGCTCAAAATGGCTTGTGTTGTTCTAACACATGGGGCTTGTTGACATTGTTTATGCTCAAATCTCTCCCAAATGCCTGCAATTCTTTTCGTAATTTTGCCTCTCACAATCAAAATAGATTATTGATACAAAAATCAATTTCATGTAGAAACGATCAATAATCTATAAAATATGGGATCTATCAATTTATTCCAATTTTAAATGCGATCTTTAATTAATTTTGGCTGAGATGCACGCATAATATATAATTTTAGGTATCAAAATATTCTCATATTATGTGTGCATTAATAATATGTGTACAAGCTGACCAGGGATAGAAAGAGAATAAAATTGATCTCAACTTTCCGAATGTGAGACTCATATAGAGTTGTTAATTCTAATTCGCCCTTAATACTCTTTTAAATAACATGAAGCATATGTTTAATTGATTAATTTGATAAAAACACTAAACGAGGCTGTGTTAGCAATGAACAGAGAGATAAGGACTTATCAATTAAATATTAAACATGTGATGGAAAGTTATTTAAAAAAAGAAAGTTCTTTTTAGTAACATGTCACTTGAGAAACATATTATACTTGAGCTCACTATTTTTTTCTTCAAAAAGGTAGAAGTGTATGTGAAAATTTTTGTGAGATAAAAATGAGACGAAAGCTAATGATCATGGAATTGAACTTGGGGAAGTCACGTTAAGTTGGAGGCGAAGCAAAAGTGAGATGCTTCAAATAGAAAACCTCAATTGTTGACTGGTCGCGCGATCTCGTCAATGTATATTTAGTGCAAAAGTGAGGGCATTACACATAGTGAGATAGTGTCTCATTATGTGTGAGCAGGACATTATTGGGCTGCCCATAATGAGTCACAAGGGACATAATAGACATTTCAAGTATGTCTATTTAAGGCAAAAAAGAAACTAACCTTGGTAACTAATTCATTCTTCCACAACTCTTATTTTTCTCTATTCTTTCGATTTCCATTCTTTGTTCTCAATGGAGAGCATTTGTGAAATTGAATACTAAATATACACGGTAGAGAGACGGACAAAGCTTGTACTCAATATATTCATGTATAATCATGGAAAAGGCAACCAGAACGATCTAATAAAAGGACTAAAACTAGTTGTTAGTGTATATATTTTTCTGATGCATTAAGAACAAATAAATTGTATTCTTTCCATTTAATTACCAGATAATTATATAAATTATTGTGTTTTGAGTTTGAAATGATAGAAATATCAGTGTATATTTGTTCATTTTTGTTTATGTCAGATTTTAATTCACAATTATATGAATGTCAAATTTCATGTTTTAAAATGAAAAAATGTCACTTTTTGTTCTCTCGATATATGAACAATAATAAACAACGATGAACACTAAACATATGTATAAACATACGTGTTCTCTTGACATATGAACAATAATAAACGATGAACACTAAACATATGTATAAGCATACTCTGACATTTTTACAATTATAAACTCAAAATCAGGCATTTTTATATTTTCAAAACTTGAATTGATATAAACAAAAATGAACAAATATACCTTGATATTTCTATCATTTCAAACACAAAATTATCTATTCTTGTAATTTTTCGTTTAATTACACTGCATTTGCATTTACTAATAAAATTAATATATTTATCATATATAGTTTCAAGATCATTGTACGTACTGGCTAATTAATTTTGGATTGCTTTTAAAGAAAATAGGGTGGTGAGCTGTGTGGGGTGGCAATTAGTGAGAAGAAGATGAGAAGAATGAGTGTGATGAGGCGTGGCAAATCAAGTGGGTCCCAAACCACGAGAGTCGAATCTGGAAAAGAAGACCAGAGAGGAGCCCACAACTGCTTCATTCATCTTTAGAAAGGGCGGTTCCCAAAGCAGTGCAAAATGCACACAACTTGCTGGGAAAAGGGCGCCATGGATTTATGGTGTGTGGGTCCCAATGGACAAGTCATTTGGGTGGTAATGATCAAACATGGTCCCACTTTAGGCACAATGGTCCCACTTCAGGCACCGTCCTATACACCATTGTTGCCATTTGTTTGGCACGTCCATTTCTACATCATCAATATTAATGTTGGGGAAAAAGTGAATGGTTAAAAACCTTAAACTATGCAAAATAGTTGACCACAATAGTCGCCTTCATCATTCTCTTTTATTCCCTAAACTGCCGCAATTTCAAAACTAAATATACGGGAATTTTTTTCAGTATTTTACGCATTTTTTAGTACTCCCCCGTTCTTAAATAAGTGTTTATTTAGATTTAAAATTTTATTTCAAATAAGTGTACTTTTAAAAATTTAACACATTTTTTCTCCAAATTACCCCTTATTAAGTTCTGTTTTCATTATCTAAAAACTAAAGAAATTTTATTTTTCTAGAACTAGGACCAATAAAACTCTTTAGTATAAAATTTTAAATAAGAAAAAAAATAAATCATTCGAACATTAAGTTTTAAATAAGGACAAAATAGTTTCTTTTTACTTACTAAAGTCATTTTTTAATCTGTGCGTCTATTGTTAAATGAACATTTATTTAGAAACGGTGGGAGTATTTTATTTAATTTAGTACAAAATAGTTTGCCATCTGCTCATTACATTTAGGGTGTAGATATTTTGGTTAGAGTCGATTCTTCATGAAGATTTTAGTTTGAGTTATTAATTTATGTTAGGCGCGTTATAATTGTATTATATTATTTTTAATTAAATGTTATTATTTGTAGCATATATAATATAAAAATTAAATTTATATTATTCGTATCGTATCATAAATGTATATTCATAAATCGTATTATTGTGTGAAAAATTAACATCAATATTGGTATTGTTTGTATTAAACACTGCCTATTTAAATAAGGTATGACATGTTCCGTATTATTATAATATTATAAATATTATTTTTTTTTCAAATTAGTATATATATGTATAGATTTTAATTATATCTCTTATTATTATTTATTAACTCTGATTAATTTTTTATTTAACTCTTATTAAAAAATTATATTTAAAAATTTTTATCTTTTACAATGTATCATTCATTTGACTTTTATTAGTGTTTTGATATTTTCTATACTTCTTTTATTTATTGTATTCTATTGAAAATAATTCTATTATGTACCTTACATTGAACATAGCTTTACAGTCCTATGTAAAGGTGATACGGTCTGAACACGACCCTGTGTTAGCTTTACATGTCTCCTGTTGTGACAGCCGAATTTCAATTTATAGTTTTAGCCAAATATTTATAATTAAATAATTTTCACTACAAATTTTTCATGATACGTTAAAAGAATCTTCATATCAAATCCTATAAAATGAATATAAGCTTCAAATGATCAAATCATTCATTTATAATCCAAAATATGGTTTACAATTTATTTTAAAAGATGATAATCTCTTAGAACTCAAGATCTCAAGCATGGGTGCAAATAAGTATAAAAACAGTCTAGATGGATCCCCGAAATCTCGGCTAGTAGTCATGAATCGCTAAAGTGAATATGAGATGTACAATCTATGGCACAACCTCAACTTTTTTTAAAATACTTTCATAAAAGAAAAATACATCAGTACTAAACTCAATAAGCATATAAACAAGTACATTCACCAGACTATATAAATTATAATGCAATCCTTATTTATTAACACTCACACGATTCCTTTTTTTTCTACGATTTTATTGAAATTACGTACAGTATGATATTCCTAGCAATTCTCTTATTAATTGATCTCTAAGTGATCTTTATCGCTTCAATTATTAGTTACAATTATGTTTTTTTCAGAAAATTATCGTTTTATACAATTTCAGAGCACTGAATAGTCAAGTATATGGTCGTCTTTTGAAAAATTACATTGTCAGCACAGTGTTGTGTTACCTTTACCATTGTCTATATTTGTTTTATTCATTATATTCTATTCATAACAATCATATTTTATACTTTACAATGAAAACGGCTTCAGCACAGCCCTGTGTAAAGTTGACATGCCCTCAACACGACTGTGTTACCTTTATATACCCCTTGTGTTGTGTAACACACCCACTGTGTTAGATTAAAATCTCACACATTCATCTTGAACAACTGTGTTGTTCATAAATCATTTTGCACGATCATTAACACACTCATGTTGCCTTGTGTCTGAGACAAGGATCATGTCATTGATCGTGTCATGTTAATTAGGTTTTTGGTTGATCACATAATGTAGCACACATCCATATTATTGCCTGTGTTGATCTTCCACACCACAAAACATAATTTGATCTGTAAAACATTGCATCAACAATTTAATCAATGCACGCACATTAAACACACTTTATTGCATCAACAATTCAGTCAATGCACACACATTAAACACACTTTAATTTACATATAAAAACATCAAAGCATTCATTCTCTATACATATTACACATAGAGAGTTGCTCTAGCAATAATGTACAAACCTATGATCTCATAGAATCATCTATCTGTTCCACATGTTAAAACTTAGTTACACTAATCTTAAAATCAAATACGATTTAATGAGTTGTATACTCAATAAGCATAATTTGTCATAACATAAATTTAACATATCATATGCAATAATAATACTCTAATAATTTGTATACAAATAAATGTGTATATGCTCTGATTTTATTTGTCCTTCAATGATTGCCTTTACTTCCAAATCTTACCAATGATCAAATTTTCATCTTTACCCCATAGCCTTATCTCTAAGATTATTTGATCTTTCATTTAATCTCTAGATTTGAATATCTGCAAACTCTAAATTCTAGAAAGTAGTCACATTTCTCTATTAAGCTTCATACTAAATGAATTCACATAGTATTAATCAATGTCCACATTTGTACTCTGATTATTCTCTAGGGAAATTACTTACCTCTTCATTGCTCTACTCTGCCTCTTATCAATAAAAAAGTACATAATAATTATGTCTATTTATTTCAACATCATATACTCTATATCAAACAAGCATAATAAATTCACATTAAAACATCCATCACAACAATACTTAGTTATAATCTGTGTGATAATGGCACAACCCTTGCCAGCCACATCAACAACCCACGCTCTAGCAATTCTCTATTATTCATTGTCCAGTTTTATCAAAATATCCATTATACTTTATGGCAATCATGTGTCATATATAACTCATATCAATAAGTAAGCACATACACTAACTCATGTTTGAGATTATACTTACCTAGCTAGTTGAGGTACTCGGGGTTATCTCTGATGGACACACAAGAAGGAGGTTGAATTGTGTGCTGAACATTTTTGTCTTCCTTGCGAAAATCCACCAAACACTTAATAAGAAATGAAAGCAAAGTAAAAGAGACAATTAATTTATAGTGTTTTGGCACTCAATTGCCTAAATCCACTACCATAGTCCCTCTACTAAGGATTTCCAACACTTTTATATTACTTTTCTTTTTTACAATTTACTTTCTATATACAATGAGCCTATTTCAATAACAATTACACTCTAAACAATTGAAGAATTTACAAATTAAAATGACTCACTTGTATCTTGCTTTAAGGAACACTTTGAATTCTTGCTTGAATGCTTGAAAGTTGATGGAAATGAATATCAATGTTATTTTTTAAGTTCTCGCTCTTCCAACGTTGTTTCAAGTGTTTTAATACTCCCCTTTACTATTTTGAGTCGTTTTAAATGACCATTGCATTTAATGAACTATTAGGCTCGATAGCATACGTTGCCCTCTTAGCTAACTTACATTACTCCAAACCTTCAAGTACATTGCTCATTGTTCCCCTGTAGCTTCAGAAAATTCTAACTCTCAATGGTTGCCCAGGTAACATACGTTTTGCACTATTAAAGTACATTACTCCTTTACATAACGTACTTTATTCTAACTTAACGTACGTTCGCTATTTAGCTCTGATCAATTTAGTAGTCTCAGGTGAGTTTGCTTGTCGTGACCAACGTGATTTATTTGAACAGAACACACGTTCGTTTTCAAAATAACGTACATTAATATATGTTAACGTAAGTTAACCCTTCAATTCATTTTGAGACAGATTCAAATCTGTATTTTAGGCTACGAGTAATGTGACTTAATCTTGAGTGACGTACGCATACATTAATCATGTTGCTTGAATTATAGGTTTTTCGCATATGATCAACACACGTTACACCTAGATTAACTTACGTTATCAATGCAAAAATTCTCATACTTAGTCTATAAAATCATTATTTATTACTTTTATGTGTTCGCACATTATCAAAATCAAGTAGGACTCAAATGTCGATCACCCTTGATCCACCAATCCTAACCTCTATCTCTCCCTTGATCCAATCCTCAATGTCCTATGATCAATCATTTATTATTTAAACCATTATTCAATGTTATTTAATGCTTTATGCCCATGAGTGCATAAAATGTTCTTTGTACTAAATTTCCAATGTTATTTGACCAAAATAAATCGATCATAACTCTTTGATTTTTAACTATTTTGTTATAGATTTTGGATATGTTATTCTCTCATATGTACTCTGAAATAATTCTTTTGCCTCAATATTTTATATTACCTTTATGACTCACTTTCACATGTGTCAAATTTTATTTTAGCTTAGTCACTTTCCTATCCTATTTTACCATATGTTCAATAAACAGTACGAATATGTAAAATACTTTATCAAGGAAGACTGAAGCCTGAACGTACGTTTTTAAAGAAGTAAGATACTTTATCGGCAGATAACGTATAATACTGAAGAGGTAAAGTACTATAAGGCTTTCGGACAGCATTTTAAATGCTTGCTTCATTTAAAGTGTAACGACTTTATTTTGTATCTAGCGACTCTACAAGCTTAAGAAGAGTATAAATACCTTCAAGGTACATCAAAAACAAGCTTAATTTTCGCACGTCATAAATGAATCGATACTTTTTACACGAACTTGTTTTTTCAAAATCAAAACAGAAAAAGAGGTATAGATATGTTCTTGTCAACCATCTTTATAAATGTCGTAAGAGCGTGTCGTGTTGTATTGTGTAAAAATATCGTGTAAAAAATTCACATCTCAATTATACACATGTAACGAAATAGAAAAATCACTCTACTTCAAAATATTGTTTTTCTTGCATAGAGGGGAGAACATTATTGAAGCCATGCATTATATAGATTGAAACATTGTAACACTCAGAATATTGCAAATTGTAATTCACATGATTTAGATATTCATTATTTATGCAAATTTCAGAAATGAATTTGGCATTTACAGCAAATAAACAAATAAATAATGTACATTAGAATATTGGTGGCTCTTGAAATTCTCAAATGGCATATAATGTTTGTCTATGTCTCAAACTATATGGCATGTCATGTGATGTCGTATATTACGTTAATAGTGCTTCGTTTCAATATTTTATCTTATCATAAAAAATGATTTTTGAAAATAATATTATAAAATTTTGTATTATACCTAGCAATTTTGTTAAAAATAGTATATTGAATTCATTAGAGACCACTTATAGTTACATATGATATACAACCTGCTTCTGAATTTCATAGATATTCTTTCTATTTTTGATACTTCAAATTATAAATAATTTTTTCTTCCTTTCACTATTTTCACTACATATAAAGTTACCCAATTAATATCATAATCGATTTCACTGTTGAGGTTAGATGATATTTGTACATATATATGTTAGGAAAAAAAAATTATGCACAATTAGTCGAAAGGAAAAAAATATTGCATACATTATATTTAAATTACATAACCCTCTTTTCATAATTTTGGTAAAAATGATAATTACAATTTAGTGAAATATTAGCCACTTACCCGTGCTATGCAACAGGATGCAGTAGTAAATATCAACTGATCATTGACTCCCAAAGCATGAAACCAATCTCTGAGAGTGCCAACAAATCTAGATGCTAATTCTTTCAGAATTGTTTCCGAACGAGCACCTTCTTTGGTTCTTTGAAGATCAACCCATGCACCTATTTCACCCATTCTTTCTCTTCGTTTGTACACAGGGATATCATCAAAGGTAAACTATGGACCTCCTGTTTTTGGTGGTTTTTCTTGTGGAGGTATATATGAATGCCCTTGAAAGTGGGTTGTTTCATCTCCTTCAGAATCTACATGTGTGTCAGACATTTCTCCCATAGCGGTATCCCCTGTTGGGAATGACATAAAAATATTGGAGATATCTGCATAATTTTCTTCAGAAGCAGTTGATGGCTCATAGTGTTCTTCAGAAGCAGTGGATGGTTCTGAAGTATCCTACTGTTTAGAGAATGGTTCTGAACTATCATGTCCATCAGTAAATGG
The DNA here is from genome assembly GCA_948193385.1 of Breynia disticha f. nivosa. NCBI lineage: Eukaryota > Viridiplantae > Streptophyta > Magnoliopsida > Malpighiales > Phyllanthaceae > Breynia > Breynia disticha. The sequence continues at coordinate 11,684 of CANYCX010326059.1, forward strand.
TTCTGAAGTTTTAAATTCTGTTTCTTCAATAGAGACTTCTTCTTCAGAGTCTGGTGAAGAATTCCTATCTGTGGACTCTGAGTCAGTGAACTCCAATGGAACTGGAGAAGAGTTTCTGTCTGGGGACTCTGAGTTAGTAGATTCAAATGATTCTCTAGCCAAGTTAATCCTGGGAAGATCCTGCTCTGGATCTTGGGTATCTTCAAACAAAGAGCTCATGTTTCGAACCCCAGGTTGAGAATCTTTCTGTAAATCTGCTAGATACCCAGAAGGCTGTGTAGCCTTACTTGGTTGAGTATCTTGAAGACTAGTCACATAGTCTTCTATCTTCTCTTTCTTCTTCTCACTTCTTCTCTTCTTAGTTTCAGCTTCCTTCTTCTTAAAGGCTTCAAATTCAAGGAAAGTAGAAGAGAACAATGAAATAGGTTGCTGCTTTCTAGCAGAGGCCATGAAACCCTGAACTTATAGAGGAGAAGAACTTAATGAATTACGGAGAGAATAATACCGAGGTGGTTCATAAAAAGAGGGCCTTAACAGTTCTAAAGCCATGGAATCTCTTTCTTTCTTGAGTTTATTCAATTCAGCATCTTTCTGAGCATACTCTTCAGAGAAGTTTTTGTGCATGATCATTCTGAAGAGAGTTTTCTCCAGGCTGGCAATTCTTTCATCCAGTTGAGATCTGATCTCCTGTATTCTTTTATCAATAGATCTGAGAGAAGAATCTTGTCTTTCCACAACTCCAAGGATTTTATCCAGTTTGTCATC
>CANYCX010326462.1:0-13966 GCA_948193385.1 Breynia disticha f. nivosa
GCCACTACGCACATCGGTAGATAGGACAGGCGTCATTCCTCCACCACATGCTACGTTACCTCATTCTCTTGATGAATTGTGTGTTTTTATAACGCCTCGAAAATTTTACGAGAATATTATGAGAGTTCAGCAGAAAAATGCCAATGGTTAATCCAGGAACGACCAGGGAATAGCCAGCCAGGCTATTCCATAGCCCTTTGCTGTTCCAGGCCAGGTGGAATGGCCTAGTGGTCGTTCCCATTTGGCCGTTCCCCCTATGCTGAATTCTTAAAAATGAAATAGTCAAGGGGTGTTTGAGCTAATATGTTTTGGCCATTTTTTATTAGACGAAATATGTATTATATATTTGTGTGGAGGTCAGGCTGTGGAGGCTGAAGGTTCCCCTGCGCACTCAGCATAATAACTATAAGGATCGCTTACTGAGTATTCTTTATACTCACCTTCTATTTTGCTATGTATATGTGTGCAGAGCGACAGTAGCGTGGTGCAGGACATTCCTTTTTGGGAGGAGCGCATACGTGTGATACTTGTAGCAGAGGTTGGCTCCTAGTAGATTTTGGGATACTTACACTTTTGCATTTTGTATAGCCATGTACAAGGTAGTATAGGCTCATTGGCACTTACATTATTTTAAACCGAAAACCATGGCTTTTGTATATGTTACACTTTGTTTGTATTTGGCTGATTTAAAGAAAATGCATGTATGCCACTCTTTTATTCTTATATATATATATATATATATATATCCTTTGATTTGATTCGTGTTGTTGTTTAAAAAAGGAAAAAAATGGGTGCTAAATTCGAGATTTAATGAAAAAAATGAACCTTGCAAAAATGGGGTTCACATGGATTCCCACTTAAGTACCCTAATCTTTGACAAAGAAAAAAGTGGATCTCAATCTCACAAAATGAATCACTAACAAGTGGATTATATAATGGGATATTAATCCATTATTAGTGGGAGTTATTTGATTAAAGCCCTCATATTTGACCTTGTTTAGTTTTTCTGTGTCGAAAATGAATTCGAATTTGAATAACTCAAATTTTTTCCTGTGCTCAATACATCAAAAGGATAATTTGAATGGGTCCAATTTTCTACAACGGGTTCGAAACCTGTATATTATTTTAAAGAAAAAGAACAAGCTAGAAGTTTTAGAAGCCGCTCTTCCGGCCGATAAGAAATGCCTCTGCCATCGTTCGAGAATCTTTTAAAAGAAAGAAGTGAGATGTGAACGATGTAACGCCCCAAAATTTTGATTTAATTAAAATTTAAAATAAAAGACGTATAAAAATCAAGGAAAATTTTTCGCGAATTATTTTAAGAAATTATTTACGTGGAAAAGGTTGAGATTGATTTAATTTAGAATTTAGGAATTTGGGGAAAATTATCAACTTCGAGAATTTTGAAGTCAGAATTTAAAGTGGGCTGAGTTAAGAAGATATTACGAAGCAAAGGGGACCCAAGCCCACTAAATAACCCTAAAAACCTATTCTTTCCTCTCCTTTCCTCCACCCACACGACATATCTCTTTTCTTTCCTCTCCTCCACCTAAATATTTTTCCTACATCCAACCTCCACCAAAAATCTGCAAGCAAACGGGGTTCGAAAGTAGATTCTCGAGTTGATTCACGGTAAGATTTCCCTCCTTCCTTCCATTCCCGGTTTTTTCCTAAAACCCTAATTTCAAAACCCCATAACTTTCTCATTTTTGCTCTAATTTGAGCAAATGATGGCTCGTTGGAATGCTTGAGATGTCTACTACCTATTACTAACCATTTCTATGTTGAATCACTGATTAGGAGCTCGAAAACACTGCAGAAAATACTGCCCTGTAAGGTGATAGAAATTGGAACTTAAGTGGTGATTTTGTGCAAACGTGATTCTTATTGTGTTTCGTCACTTGGGTAAGTTCATTTGGTATATATTAAGTTGTTTTAAGTGTTGAATTGATTGGTTAATGCCATATGTGTGAGATTGAAGCATGGTTAGGTGAATTGGTTAGGTTTGAAAGAGGGGTTTAAGATTTAGGTGAAATGGGAGTGTTTAGAGGATGATTATCATCTAAATGTGTCTAAAAAAACTTGATTAAAACATTAATGGAGGTTTGGTGTGAAGGAAAGTGAGGATGGGAGTTATGGGTAGAGCATTGGGTGGAGGGAATTAAGAAAGAGGAGGGGAAAGACTAAACTTAAGATAATGCAAGTTCATTTTAACATTTGATTATTTGTTTTATGTAATTATATCAACATCAAAGTGATATGAAGTTATAATGTTAATAACAGGGAATTCGATTCGCGGTGGGCACGGTTCACAACTGCGCCGCCAAGTGTTTTTGCGAGGTAAGTAACACTTGTGCAACTTGTCCTTATACTTGTGTGTTTTTTAATGTGAAATGATTGTTTGGTTGGTAATTATTGTGTTGATCATGCATTGTACGTGTATGATTGGATTCATTGGATGAGTAGCTAGGTTGCTTGATAAGAAAATGTAGATTGCTTGAAAAAAGAATGAGTTTGTATTTTGTATGCTTGAATTCAATTGTTGGGGATGATTTATTTATGAGTATATGGTTGTATGTTTATGCTTACGTAATAGAGTAACATATGGGTATGTTACTAACATGGAATGAGATTACTAAAGCATATGATCTTGTGTTATTTATGAAGAAATGATGAAATTGTAATAGGAAGATGTTAATATTAATGTAGGAATGTGGGTGTTTTGATTTGGTAAGTCATGATTAAAATATGCCTTATTGATATGCAATGAATTGCATATTCATGTACATGTATGAGTGTTCCTTGTGGTTATGTTGATGCATTTGTATGAGTTAAATTTTATCGATGGTGGTTGTTGATTATTGTGTAACACCCCGGAATTTTTACGATGAAAACTAGGAGAATTCGTCGAAAAATGGCCAAAATTTGGCCGGAAACGGCATAGGAACGGCCATGGAAACCGTTCCATAGCTGTTTGCTTACCAAACGTTGGGAACGGCCACAAGGCCGTTTCCCATGGCCGTTTGGCATGTATTTTGGCAGATTTAAGTCTTAGACGCGATGTATTGTCGGGGAGAGAGAAAAAGAGGGGTAGTTTGACCTAGAACACTCCCAAACCGATCCAAACCTTTCCAACACTTCAAAACCTCAATCCTTAAGCATTTCCAACCATAAAATCTACCAAGAAACACAAGAATAACCACAAAATCAACCTCCAATCTACCATATTACTGCAATGGGGATTGGGAGCAAGAAGAGGTGAGTTTGATTGTTATTTTGAATTAGTAAATGAGTGAAAAGGGATGCATTTTATGGGATTTTGCTATCTTTTTAGTGTAGACTAAGATTCTACAAACCATTGGCATAAAAACATAGGTTTTGGGGCGGATTCAAGAAAAAAGGTTTGTAGGAAACGTTGCTAGGATGCTGGAAATAAGAGTGAGTTGGAAATGTAGGTTAGAATCCTGTATAACAGATGAAATGTGTTTGTTTTGTGAATAGGTATCTGTTCTCAGAAGTCAAATTGGAGTTTGGGCGACGAATTAGCACTTGGACCTCAAAGGTAAGTGTTTTACCACTTACTTGGGTGCATTTTGTGTATGAATGGTTGACTTCGTATGTAAAGTATGTTGGGTGATTATGTTGGCCTATAATGGATTGTTGGGATTGTTAGGTATAGGAGAATGAGTATGGATATGTGTGTTGATTGATTTCGTGCTATTTTGGGTGTAAGTTATGATTGTGACAATTGCTTTGCTCTGGTCGGAATGAAATTTGTATGTTCAATATGAAGTGTTTGCCACTTACTTTATATGCCTAAAGAGCTTGATAGGTTGATTTAATATAAATGTTGAGAAAATAAATGTATGAATCCTAAGTATGTGCTTGGGTTTTATTGATTGTATTGCTTGGATTGGTGTATTGGAGTGAAACCATGAAGCATGGCTTGGTTTGTGTTGGGATGAATTGTACAATTGCTAGATAAAGATAGTCTAAGGTGTATTGAAAATGGTTGGGATGAGTAAGTGTTAAATTGCCAAGAATTCTATTTCTGCATGTGAAAACGGCCAGGGAACGGCCAGTCTGGCCGTTTCCCATGGTCGTTTCCCTTATATTTGTGTTGTCAAGGGCTAGAACGGCCAGGAGAAACGGCCACCATGGCCGTTCCCCTTGGCCATTTCCCCTGGTCTGTTTGTTAATAATTTGGATAGTCAAGAGGTGTAGTTGATACGGTTTGGTCCATTGTTTTAAATGCTTGAAGAATGATGCGTGATAATGTCCAGGTCTTTTAAATGGTTCGATATGAACGACATGGATATGAATAAAAACTCTTGCATGATTTATGTATGTGATTTATATGGAAATTGAGTTTAAGAAAAGAATAAAAGTATGTGAAAATATATGATACAAGTGTTTTCGTATGATCTGATTATCGCTTGGGCCGAGTTGGCCGTATATGCTCTATGTGATTGTATAATGGTGAATTATGTTTCTTTTTCCTATGCATGATATGAATGTTCCTGCTTGAGTAATTGATGAACTCTCTTTGAGTTACAATTGGTATGTGTTGTTGGATGACTATAGTGATATATGTTTGGCTTGTATGCAACTACGGCCTTAGGGCACTTTATAAAGTTGACGATGAAATGAATTATATGTGAACGTTCGTGCATATTTAGTGAATGTTTCCTTTATGATTGTGATGAATTCTTATGAGTTACAGGTGATATATATGAATGTATATGAGGATGATGCCACTAGTTGGCTTATGTGTGAAATGAAATGTGGTTGTGGGGAACATTCCTATGCTTTTGTTATGAGAAAGTTAAGATGAATTGCATGGAGTTGAAATCATACATACCATGATTTTATGTGGCATGAGCACGTTGTATGTTCATGCATTGAATATAAGGGCGTAATGGCCAAACTGATACAAAAGGGCCTAATGGCCAAATTGATACCAAAGGGCGCAATGGCCAAATTGATATATATAAGGGTGTAATGGCCAAAAAAACTATTTGAGGGCGTAACGGCCAAACAAACTATTTGATGGCGTAATGGCCAAATGAGCAATGGGATCGAGTGGAGTCTCTCCCTTGCCAAGTTAAGGCTCCGGAGCATAGCATTTGTGTGTGGAAATGCATTAGCATTTCACTCTCATTCACTTACATACATTGCATCACATCGCATTGGAATGGGTATGTGATCTTATCTGCTTTATGTGTTGTTGATCATAACTTGTGCTGGATGAGATGGATTTCTTATATGAGTTTATGAATGAATGCGTGTTGATTGCGATACGAGTTTGGTTTGAGTTTTGTGTATGTTTGGATACATGTAAGGATGTTAATATGAGTGTTTGTGGCTGTTATGTGAATTGAATGTATGTTGATTTGGTATGCTTAAGATATCAATGACTTTACGAGATAGTGTGACTTAATGTGGAATGATAGTATAAAATGGTCGTTCCTGAGGTGTGAAGAGTTATATGTTTTTATCTGTGTTAAAGAATGGAGTGAGATAAGAAATTATGTTGGCTTGTATTGAAGTGATAGTAATGACTCGATGGTGCTATTATTGACGATTTGGTAGAATTATGAATGTGATATAAACGGAGAATTGTACCAATGAACTTTATTGATGTTACAGTTAAAAGGAAATGATATGACTGACTTATGTGTTACTAATCTTAGGTGATATTCACGAATGTTGTTCTGGCTTTAAAAGACCACTAAAGAGTTATGTTTGAATTGTTTGCTTGTGTGATAATTAATGCACCTAACCTATAGTGAAATCGGAGGAGGCTTAGGCCAGGAAGCCCGAGGTTTCCCCTGCGCATCCGGCATAATAAATATAAGGATCGCTTACTGAGTATTTTATACTCACCTTTTATTCTGCTTGGTAAATGTGCGCAGATCGACAGGTATCAGGGACGGGACAACGTGATCGGCGAGGTTAGCGGTGTGATACGGAAGGTCGGGCTCCCAGTTGTTTTGCGTATGGATAATTTAGTATCTATATATGCATTAGTATAGATGACATTCATAACTTGATATTTCAAATGTTTTTTCCGCTTCCGCATTTCTAAACTATGTTATATTTATGGTTTGTAATCGATGTTTTGGAACAAATTATGTTTGCCTTTCAGCTCGCATACAATTTATGTTTTAAAGAAAAAAAATAGTGCTTTTTCAGCATTTAATTAAAAATGAACTTTACGAGAAATTGGCGTTACATATTGACCTTATTGAGATTTGTGTAGTAATGTGCTTATGGGAGTTTTGCCTATGATTTGATGAAGGCTTGGCTTGACTTTGAGTTGGTTGTGAGGATATGATGTTAAAGCTTTTTTAGATGTGTAAATTTTGGTATGCTTGATTATACGTGCAAATGTTATATTAAATTGAATGTTAGTTGGAATGTTAGTTCATTTGGTATATATTAACATTGTTTTGATATTGTGAATGTTATATTAAATTGAATGTTAGTTGGAATGAAATAGAGCATGTAGTATGATGTGGTATGCCTTGATGTGATTAGATAAAAATAATTGAATGCGGTTGACTCTTAGGTGATGAGGAATGAATGAACGTGAACTGTATATATATATATAGTGTGGATGACTATGTGAATTGCGAAGGAGATGATATTATGAGTTAAATCAAATAAGTTTGGTTGTATATGATGCTAGGTTTTGGATTGAAAATGTTTCTTGCAGGTGTGTAGTATTGTTCTTGTGTTTTTCCAGGGAGTTCGGGATCCACGCGTACTGGTAGCAAAGTACTCGCGCTCACTACGATCACGCATACTTTGTGATGACCACGTGTTTGTTAGCATATGAACTACGCATAGTGTTAGCGATAACGCGTAGTCGCCTACCACCACGCGTAGTCATTATTGAACCCGCGTGTATCTCTGAATTCAGAATGTTTAATCAATTATGACTTGAACTTGAATTGTTTGAGTATCTGTGTAATGACTAGATGATTTAACACTGTAATATGAAGTTAATTAATATTGCATAGTATATACGAATAAAGATGAATGTGATTAAGCTTTCATAGTTATTGTAAATTGAAATGAATGTGAATAAAATGAATTAAGGACGATTGTCCATTCCGGTATGTGTTGCTTATTGAGTTTCACAACTCACTGCGTGTCATGTCTGCCATATTGGCAGGGAATTCAGAAGTTATGGCTGAGGTGCAGTTGATGGTTTTGTTTACTCCGACTCGTACTTAAACAATCGAAGAACCAAGGTGGGCGGTGCACTAGAGGTTGTCTTAACCATATTTCATACAAATTATTGGTATTAAACATTTTTAATGTATATATGTTTAATTGAAAGGTTTTATTCGAATCTGGATTTTTAATTGTTTTACTTCCTTGTAAAACTCAATTAAGTTTGTAAACATATACACTTTGCGATATTTCCATTTTTTTAAACCCTTATGAAGTATTATTCAGGAAAATGAAGGATTTTATATTTTTTTTAAATTGAAAGTGCATAAATGATTTCTCTTATACTCTTTTAATTTAAAATATTACATCAAAATCTTTGATGTCCAAGTTTGTGCACCACTTGAGAGATAAGTATGAAATTGAGTGGTAGTTGAATTTGGGGGGTCGAGGTAAGTATGAAATTGAGTGGTAGTCGAATTTGGGGGGTCACAAACGATGTCACCTATTTGATGTTTGCTACAATTGTTGCGCCCAAATTTGTAAAACTCATGTTCAAATAAATTAGAATTTTGGCAACCATTTTTTTCAAAACAAGTAGGTGGCAACAAAGAAAGATGAAATACATCATGCACTATTTAAAAGTTTTAACCCTTGATCAGTCGGATACAAAACATCTTTTAAATTTGCAGAAGCTATGGAAAACGATTTACATAAAAAGTTTGCAAATCATAACTATACTAATGTTTGTACAGTTAAACAACAATAACAAAATTCCACAAAACTAAGTGGCTCGACCTTCTTTTAGTTTCGCACCGCTAGCACCACCAAAATTTAGTCGAGTCACTAATTACTATCACTTTGCACACATTACACAAACACACATGCACATGAGTATAAGGATACCCAGTAAGTAAACCTACAACACTTACCAAGGTAGTTAATGCATAAGCACTCGTTGGTCAAGTGTGTTAGGACCATTATTCTTTAAGGAAATCATCCTTCTTTGACCATAAATAATCCACATTGTACATTCACAAATCTCTTACATTATTCTATCACAATCACTGTATTATCACTATTTCTTATGTGGAAACGGTCTTGGGAACAGTTTGCACAAACCGTTCAGCAAGTCATTTCAACCTGCACAATCAGATTGTGGAATAAAATGGTTTTGGGAACAGTTTTACCAAACTGTTTAGTAGACCGTTTAGCCTTATTAAACATTCCCTAAAAGACACATATATTCATCAATGAATATATCCATAACAAGCACATATGCACCCATCTATAAAGGTCAAACCAAAACAATCCTTTAATTACCACATAACTTTCATTTTCACACATGTCATTTCATTAATCAAAATGAATTCAAAATGCAAATGGAATGTTAATGCACTTCCACACAAAACATGCCTCGCGGTCATGTCCACATTTTCATTCTGGAGGGTTCACACCCTCTTTTCGTCCGAGAGATCTCTCTCTTCCATTTGAGCTAATCCCCCACTTTTCATAAAAATGGAGCTCTCACTCCTTTGGTAGATCCTTACATATATGTTAGAGCTCTCACTCTTATTATTAGGATAATCCCCCTGTTTTCACTCATTATGGGCTCTCGTCCCTTTTTCATTTTATTGGGCTATTCCCCCTTTTCACAGGATTAGAGCCTTTGCTCTTTCCTTTCCATAACATTGGGCTAATCCCCCTTTTATTTGTAAGCACGAACATGCACAATGCTCATGCAGATGCCAAACATTGACATTCATCACAATGAAATTTATAAAATGTTCTACATGCTCGAATCACATATCACACGTATTCACAATGAATACTTATTCATCACATACTCATAAATGCATTTCATAAGATTTCACCCATCATCATAACATGCCCTAAGTCCATATTTCAATACGTACTATTCACACATAATCAAAAATTTCATAATTTGCATTCGTGCACATTTTAGGCAATTCATTATTTCATGTTACTTTCATTCTTCCCTTTTATCAGGGTCAGTATATTTAACACTACGCCAATCGCATTTTCAAACCTTACTCAATTTTCATCGCAAGTCATCCAACATAACCGAATTCATAAACACATCAATCATTATACTTACTTATACATTCATAGGGAACTCAAACTATATCCCAACACGTCATCACACATTTAACAGGCTTGCACCTTAACCATATGTCATTATTATTTATTTCATAATAGTTCATTTCCAAATATACATCATCACACACCATACTTTTATTCTCAAATAAATAATACGACCAATCATACAACCCACCGTTCTTACTTTTCATACCACACATTGGACATTGTTCTCATAATATTCAACACATTGATTTACCCATATGGTACAATTTTTCTTTCCTTATATCAATTAAGTCACCAAATTTCATTTTTATGTTACATTTTTTCCAAGTCACACAATTCATACAAACACAACCAAAATCACACCAAGTAACAAGTCCCTTTTTAAGATGCAACCAAATTATCATTTTCAACACATATGGAATCAACCAAATATATTTAACCATACAGATTCAAGACATACAATGGTTAGCATGATTCGGTGCAATTACCTCGAATCCCACAAAGTCAGCTCATGGCTCAATTCTTATCTAGATCCCACAATGTTTCCTACATGATTTTCAATCACACTTTTCCTATTAAGCACACAATTACAATAAACTCCACATTCTCACTCTTATTTATTAAAAACTGGTAATTTATCAAAACCTTAAAATCACAATCATTCATAAACTTTTTATCTATAGTTCCTAATCCACACCATTACTTTTATTATCCATCATCCATCCACTAAAACATCCCCTTCTAAAACCCTAGGCACAAGATCTCAGGAAAAATCAACATTGGGTTAGAGCTTACCTCACCCTTTCAAAGAGATTTGCCAAGAAAAATCTTCCACAAACTCAAATTTATAAAATCTAAGGTTTTTGAGGTTAGATTTAGTGTTTATAAGCTCTGGGCGAAGGGTTTTCAAGGTGGAATGGAGAGGAAATCGTGTTGTTACTTTAGGGTTTCTTTATATTTTTTAAATATCTCACGTGGATTTATTCTTAAAACCCATTAGGTCAAAATGGTTTGCCAAATAGTTTACCCAAACTATTTGGTTAACCGTTTCCCTCATTTTCAGCACGTTACAATTTTGTTGTCTATTTTTCGAAAGAATTTAGGGAACAATTTTCTAGGTCGTTTGCCACTATTCTCTTTATCATTTTTCGTATAATTTAGGTTATAATTTTTTGGCATTACAACAATGATCCTCGAGCTATAAAAAAATTCATGGATCAAGAGGCATACCACATCATGAACAATCTCAAGGAAATATTCTAAGTAAAGGCCCGTCAAGATCGGTATTTGACAGTGAAGAATTAATATCGTGTAAGATGTCTCCCAAAGGACAAGTTAGTCCTCATGTTCTCAAGTTGAAAGAGTACTTAGATGCTCTTGAGAGACTTCGAGCAGGCTTGAAACAGGAGCTTGCTATTGACTTAGTCGTTGGCTCTTTACCATCTGGTTATGACCAAGTGGTGCTTAGGTATTACATGCAAAGGGTGGATAAGACCATGAATTATTTGCACAGAATTCTTAAGACTGTTGAACAGAGTTTTAAGAAGCAATAGCCTGTATAGTTGGTTCAAAAAGACGTTCAAATGAATGTCAAGAAGGATAATAAGAAGATAAAACGTAATGAAAAGATGCACTGAAGGTAAAGGTTGTGGAGTTTATGCCCAAGGCAATTCCTAAGCCTCATCCTTTTGACTTATGTAACCATTGCTTCGAGAATGGCCATTTAGAATAGACACTATCCAAAGTTATTGGGAGCAAAGCAGAAGAAAGGTGCTGATAGAGCATCTACTTCAGGTATATATCTTATATAAATAAATCTATCTATTTCTACATCATAGGTATTACATATCGGGTGTGGTTCTCACATTTATTGCAATGTGCAAAGGCTAAGAAATTTGAGAGTGTTTTCTAAAAGCGAGGTACATCTCCAAGTCCAAAATGGGAATAGAGTTACTGTCATAGAGTTAGGAGACTTAGTTTTATGTTTGCCTATAGTCTTAGAGTTAAAACTTTCAAACTGCTTTTATGTACCTGCAATTAAGGAATATTATTTCAATTTTAGCCTTGGATATTAAAGGATTTTCTTTCATTATTGGTAATAATGTTATGGACATACATCGTAGATGTTTATTATGGATGTGCATCCTTAATTAACAGTTCATATATCCTAGACTTGTTAGTTGTGAGCCTATTTACAACATAGAAAATAAGAAAGCTAAGTCTGATGAACTTAATATTTCTTAATTTTGGCATTATCGTTTAGGACATGCAAGTAAGAAATGCTTACAAAGACTTCATAAACATGGAGTTCTTGAGTCTTTTGATTAAAATCATTAGACTATTGCAAAACGTGCATTCACGGGAAAATGACAAAGCATCCTTTCAACAAGAAAGGAGAGATAACTAATGGACCATTGTATCTAATACACTCAAATGTGTGTGGACCATTAATTACAAAAGCCAGAGGTGTTTATAGCTACTTCGTCACATTCATTGATGATTATAATTGGTATGCATATATCTATTTAATGAGACATAAATTAGAAACCTTTGAGAGGTTTAAGGATTTTAAGAATTAATCAAAAAACCAGTTAGGTAAGCATATTAAGGTCATTTGATTAGATTGAGGTGGCGAGTGTAAAAGCCTAGAGTTTGACCAATGTTTGAGAGATTGCATATAGTGCCATAACTCACACCTTTTGGAACACCTTAGTGGAATGGTGCATTTAAAAGGAGGAAATGAACCCTATTAGACATGGCTAGGTCGATGATGAGTCAAAGAGGTCTCCCAATATTATTTTGGGGCAATATCATAGAGACTACAACTTTTCTAGTGAACAAGTATCTTAGTAAAGTAACTGAAAAGACACCATATGAGATATGGACTGACAAAAAAACCAACGTGTCTTTTCTAAGAATATTTGGATGTGAAGCCCATGTTAAAAGGTTAACATTGGATAAGCTTCCATCCAATAAAGACAAATGCTTATTTTTAGGGTATCCTAATGTAACATTCTCATCCTAAATCCCATAATTAGAAAATAATTAATGAAATTAAATATGAATGAACATAATATACATTACGAAATGTTAAACTGTAATATATGGTAGTACAGTAGGAAGCAGAAAAGTAAGGTATGCAAAAAACTGCAAGAAAATACTAAGTTATAGCGTGCAACATAAGAAGCGTGCTAATGGCACAAGGTCATATTTACTACAAAAATGATGAGCACGACTGTGATATTCAAGAACATTATCAAGTTTTCTACAAAAAGGAAATATGAGAACGATGGGAGTGCTGAACAATATGATGGGTGTGCTTGGAAGCACGAGCTGGAAATTGAAGCATGAGCTGACACGTGGACAATAACACGGTGCGTAATGAGTCGACACGACCGTGCATATCAACAGAATAGTACTTAACATAAACTGAATTTTTGTAACATCCTTATATCAATTAGCCAAAATTACATAATTACCGTTATAAGTCCAATGTTTAATAAAAATAAAAAGTAATCCAAGAAAATGAAGAAAATACATGATTAGAAACTAATGTATGAAAGGTTGATAAAAGGGCGATAAAAGGTCGATAAAATGGTAATATAAACAAAATAAGAAAATGATAGAACTTTAAAAATAGTAAAGTACACGTGGTGGAGGCGCATAAACAGGTGGTGGGCACTACCATGCGTAATCATATGCCCACCATGCGTACTCCACTAAGTTTAGCAAAAAAAATAAGTTCGCATTCTTCCTAATTCTCTCAGAATCTCCAGAACCATCAAATAAGCTCCTGAGAAGGTGAGAGTGAATGAGAGGCGAGCAAAAGAGAGGTTTAGTGAGGGAGGAAAGGATTTAGCACGGGAATGGATTCGAGTTTTCATCAATTTTTACGAGTTTTACTATAATTTTTTCAAGTTTATTATTGATAGAATTTGTTAATAATTAGAGAATTGAGTTTGAAATTGAGATAGAAATGTGTTATATTGATTTATTACTGATTTGAGTAATGATAGGAAAAAGGGTTAATCTGGCTAGGGTTTATAAAATTGAGAAGCAAAGTAAATGAAATTGATAGGGCATGTATTAAATTGGTAGTTGTATTGGAAAGTATGGGTATATTGTTGATTGTATGTTATTAAATGATTGATATATGCTATAGGATGGCAGCATAGCCGAGTCGAATGGGACATGAGTACACACCATTCCAAGTATTTCAGCTGACAGGTGAGTATATCTCACTATCTAGCTATATTAAAATGAATGGTTAGATATTTATCGATGATTGAATTGTGAATGATATTGCATTTATGGATTGATTATATATGTAACATCCTCATCCTGAATCACTTAATTAAGCTTTTAATTAATATGTTTAAGAAAAATAAAATGTTTTACAACAAAAATGATGAAAATAAATGATTAGAAAAAAGATATAAAAGGGGGTGATAAATAGGTGATGTTAAGTAGCCAAAAGAAGGGACAAAACAAATGAACATAAAAGAACACGTGTTCGAGGCCCAAAAATGCGTGCTGGGCACGACCATGAGTACTTTCATGCCCACCACGCGTACTCACTAAATTCCAACAAAAAAATATAAGTTGGGATGCTTCCTGATTCTCTCAGAACCCTCAAAACCATCAATTTAATCCACAGAAAGGGGAGAGCGAGAGAGTTAGA
>CANYCX010327073.1:0-16713 GCA_948193385.1 Breynia disticha f. nivosa
TATATATATATATATATATGCTCTGTCATATAACATAGGATCACAAGAAGAACACACATAACATACAAATAGTTGTATGTACATTTACAGATCTAATCTAAACACCATGTCCTAAACTTGAATCCATGACTTCTGACATACATCCAATGCCCTTATGTTTTGTAGCACCAAATCCACTAAGTCAGAAAGAACATGTTATTGTTAATTCACCTACTATTCCCACAGTAGTGACCGACTAGGGATATTTAGAATATGATCTCTTACTTTAAGGTCCTACAACCATATGCCTCACACTTGCCAGCTTAAGCATTGAGATTTATATTCAAGGAATTCCATCAATCTTTATCCATATAGATAATATAAAGATAGAATGTATTGCCTCAACTATAATAATAATCAGTAGACAATTCTTAAGACTAAGGCTTACACTAACATATAGTAACTAGAAAAATATAGAACACTGTGCAGATTCAATTCATTTAATGTTAAAACTTGATCTAAAGACAATTTTAATCATTCCACATGAATATATTTCATTAGCAAACATCTTTTAACGTGTTTAAAGCCATTTGACTCTATCAAAAAGAACTATTTATTATATTACTAACATGTCAAAACCTGTTGCGTTTCTAACGTGTTCTAACAATTATAGCAGTAAAAAATACACACAAGAACACAAGAAAGACAACTAAGATCCCCATCAAAAATCAAAATAACAACTTATTGATCAATGGATGATAACTAATTAACATAAAAACATAATCTTTAAATGAAAAATCTCACCTTGGTCATAATAAAAACATAATCTTTAAACGAAAAATCTCACCTTGGTCATTCTCGTTCCTAGCCGTAGGTGTATGGACAGTAATAAGTAACTATCGTCTCAAAATACTTCAAGAAGACCTTTGTGAAAACTTTTCTAATAATCACAGATTTAGTCCCTTTAAAAAAATAACACATGAATCAAAGAAAATGTGTACTAGTGCTGAGAATTTTGGATCACCTCTCTGTAATTCAATCGAATGAACTGATTGAGAAACTGTTGTCACCACGCTCCTTAAAGCATATGAATAGCCCTTGGATCTCACAAAATCATGGAGAGAAACCGTAAGAATCAACTTCTTGATTCTTGGCTGAAGCTCACGGCAATGGAGGAGAGGAATTGAAGTAGAGGACAGCTTGCATAGGTTTTTAAAAGACTAGGGTTAGTTTTCTTTTAAAAAGAAGAGTTTGATTTAATAAAACTTCTTAACCAAAAATCCTAATTTAATTAGGACTTTGCTAAGTGTTTAAAATAAAACAAATTAAGTTTTAAATAACCTCCCATTGTCGTGTATATATGTAATAAAATAAAAGAGAAATTCTTTTATTTCATCTTTACATTATCTTGTCTTAATTTAAGACAAGGCTTCCTAATTTTTCTCCACTTTATCCTGTTAAATTTTTTTAATTTAAGACATCATATTTAATTAATAATATTTTTCGTAAAATCATGTAAGAAATGATAAATTATGTTTTCATCCATATTGGGCCCAATTTCCAAAATGCCTGATCCGGCCCAATAGTCGGATTTTGACCTAAGGTGAAAATCCAAAAATACCATTCTTGGTTTTTTTCTTTATTTGTGTGCTATCTGTAGGACTATTTAATAATGGCAACGAATTTATAAATTCATAAATCATAGGCAGTCTCTAGTAAGATACTATGATCACCCCAGATTAAATGACTCACGAGCAGTGTCAACAACCCTACTACTATTCAAATTCATCCATTGACCTTCGATATCATGATTTGCATAAGGCATGTCCCAAACACCCTTATTTAATGCTAAATCACTTTCTTAATCTCTATGACAAAATTGATAAGTTCGAATAAATGACCTAATCATTTCATTCGGCTGCAGCCACACTCTTCCCAATTTTGTCTATCAAGCGGCCAATGATATCTTCTCTCATTTGGGTCAATCCCTTCACTTCACTCATGCTCTTACTTGTAATTCTTAGCATACCCAATCATACCAATACTTGTCAACCTTTTACGATCACGTTAGGAATTTGTCAAAATACACTAATAGTCACAATAAAAGACATAGTGATTTTCAGTCTAAGGATAGATATTTGACATTGCAAACAATGATTGCTCTCCAAATACAATGTCCCACATTTTATCTATGCACTTTGTTAGATATCCCAAATATTTGTGACCCGTAGAACATGATCACCTACAAAGGACTTACTAGTCTTAATTCATTTCCATTCCCATGAAAACAAGTGACTAGGGATATTTAGAATGTTAATCTCATAACTTCTAAGTTCTACTATCAAGGTCCTCAAACTTAATACCTCAAGTAACATTCTTGGATAATTTTATCAAACACATACCATAGGTCAATACATAAAGTGATAAAATAATGTATTGAGGCTAGAGCTTTCACTAACAAAACCTTCATTCAAAATATAGTGGGTTTTAATGCCAATGTAAAAATAACCTATTTTTATTCATTAACATTAACAACAACCAACCAAACATAAAATTTTAACCTTTTAATCAAATATTCAAGTTTTATTCTCAACCCAATTAGTTTTAAGGAAATCAAACTTAATTTTATATGAGTTGGTTGTAATACCACTACTAGAAATTAGACATATTTCTAATGTGTTATTTTCATGGCAAATCAACATAGCAAAAATTTGAAACATGCCAAAACATGATTTCATACAAGAACATCTCATACAAACATTAAGAACTAAAAAAATTCTAAGATTAGATGATTACCTTTGAAGGGTACTTTCATAATTTTCCAGAAAAACACCAAACCGAGAGGCTATTAATGAATTACCATCCTCTATAGTCTCATATGCATTTAAACAGATCCTGATCCAAGCAGACTGATAGCTCTTTTCTCTCTTTCGTTTGGATGATTGACTGGTAAGGAAATAACAGAACAGATATTTCTTTCTTAGGTGTAAGGCTTAAGGGATTTCTGACTTAAAGATGAGAAAAATTGTCTCTTTCTTTGAATAGGGCACACGACAATAAGGAAGGGAGAGAGAGGAGGTCGACAACTATGGTGTGTGAGGAATCAGTGTTTTTGTGTCTCTCTGTGTCCTTCTATAGTTGTGTCTCTCTTTAAGCTTACGTGGTGGATAATTAGGAATTCTTTATTACATTTTATTTTTGATAAAATTCCAATGTTTTCTCCTTTATTTTATTTAATTACCTTACTTAATTAGACACCCAACTTAATTAGAAAATCCTAATTAATTAGGATACTCTAATTAATAAGACTAATTAATTAAAATAAAATCTCATAGTTTTATCCCACAGTTGTGTACCCTATATGTAGGCCTCACTGTGTCCATTTGAATCATCCATAAAGGCCCACACAAATTGTCTATTTAAATTAGCCCAAATACTTATCCTAAGAAAATACCGAGAATGCCCTTTTTAGTAATTTTTTCATATGCAATTCTATAGGTCCATTCGAACTTGACATTAGGTAATAAAACTTCCTAATGGTCATATATGCACTATAGAAAGCCATACTAATTATACAAATTGAATGAAAATGTGGTTGACATTTACTCGACCTTATGCAATCTTACATAGTCTCTCACACTAAAAATATCAGAATTACATAAGGCATGGAAGAGTCAACCATATTAAGTCAATCCTTTTTTGATATTTTAGTGGCACTGAACTGTGATATAAATAGTGAAACAAATTATTACATTTGGGTATGCTCATACACTTCTCAGTTCATTAATTACGAGGTCAATGATATTTTCTCTCTCCTCGAGAGTGGGTAATCCGTTCATTTCTCTCATGCTTCTAACATGAACTAGTGCATACCCAGTCATACTCATACTTGTCACCCTTCATCTACAATTCCATAGAGATTAAAGGTCTAAGAACTCTGATGTAAGACTTTCACGATGAGAACCACAAATGACTCAAAATTATGTAGTGTTCTTATTAATGGATATAATCCAAATACCATGTCTTAAATATGTATCCATGACTTCTGGCTGACATCCAATGTTCGTATATTCCATAAGATCGAACCCACTAAGTTCTAAAGAGAATGCTAGTTTTAATTCTCTTACTATTCCCATAGTAATGATCAACTAGGGATGTCAGAATATAATCTCTTGCTTCAAACTTCTATAGGCATATACCTCACATATGCCATCTTAAACCTTATGATCTATATTCGAGCAATTCCATCAATTTTTATGCACAGAGATAATAGAAAGACATAATGTTTTTCCTTAACATTATGTGTAGTCTATAAACAATGCTTAGGGCAAGGGCTTAGGGTTAAATATTCAAATCACATAGAGCCTCCTTTGATCATCTACTTTGGATTTATAGATTTTTATGACTATTATTTGATGTTGGCTTAGGGTTAAATATTCGCACTATTTTCATAACTACGGATACTATTTGAATTTTAATATTACTATTTAATAGTATTATACATGTTTTCATTATATCCATGTATGTCTAAGTAATCCATTATAACATGAATACACAAGGATAAAATTCTAGATGCCTTTGAAATGATTATCTAGTACATATAAAACTAGACATATTATAAAAACTTTGAAGAATTGTTTTGATCAAACGAGCTAAGTTTGTATAAAGAAAGATAATTATTAGAGTTTTCACCTAGTGTATATATAAGAAAAATGTATGCATCAACACTTTAAGGTGGAAGTGTTTGATTCACATACGAGTTATCTTTATATAGAAAAATGAGATATAAGGAAAGTGCCTTAATAAGTCTTATATATGCAAATATATGTTGATTGATTAAGTGAACTAATCCAAGATATTGAACCAAGGTTTAAATATCATGATGGGTATGGATAAATTTATAAATCATTTATATTAGAACAATTTCATTTGAGTTATGTGTCCAAAAGATAAAATGAAGTATATGGTATACTCTTTGATAAGTCAAACACTCTTCTGAATTGTAATTGTCTTATTAATTGTAGTTGGTGGTTGAACATTGGATGAACACCACAAGTAATATGTTTAATATTAACTCTAAGTTGTTCAGGGATTGAAGTTTGTAGTCACAAGTTAAAAAGTTAAGTAGTGAGCATGCAAGAGCAGAAATCTTTTGTCTGCTCACTTAAGGAACTAATTCTATTACCAAGATGAGAACAAAGTTGTTGTTGCTCATAAAAGCTACTTTTTTGTTAAGAGATCATCTTCTCAAGAAGAATAGTGGGAGCTATATTCAAGTAGCATAGAGTTCCAATCAAGGAATGATTAGAAATGGGATTAAGTTCACAAGTAGTTGTAGAATAAAAATGCATTACACCAGTATTGGATTAATGGTGATCAACATTCAGGTTCTTTCTATGTTTTGATAATGGATGAAGTGTTAAAATTGATAAAGTTGTGTTTTAGGGTATTTAAAGAATTAAAGTAATATGTTTCATACGCGTAGCATGCGTTATTGGCTTACTAAGCCATGTTTCCATGAAGCGCTAAGTTAGAAATTAAAAAAACAATTAGGTATACGTTACTAAGGATAACACACATTAAGAGTGTGTAACATGTGCTAAGGGATCTCTAACATATGTTATTAAGAATAACCATTAGAAGAAAGGGCACTAGAATGACACATGAAAAAAGGTGAATCCTTGAATCAATCTAAATAGACAATGACTTATGGTGTGCACGGGCATATGTAACGTACGTTAAAGAAACTTTTGCATATGTGATGGAAAATGGTCATAAGTTCAAATAGTGTCAGAACAATACATAAAAAAAATGGTGTTCAGATCAAACTATACGAACAAAGGCATATGGCCCATTCGGATTGTAGTAACTTACGTTACAAGTTAGGCTAACGTAGGTTAACGAGGAGCTGCCAGTAAAACTAAAAATATTGTTTCATTGGGCAACAGACTTTTTTTGTCTAACGGCTAATTCAAAAAGGAGGACATATCTAAACACAGAAAGAAGACTTAAAAACATAAGAAAAGTGTGGGAATAGCTAATTGAGAGCTTTCAAAATCAAGATTCACGAAAACTCAAAAAAGGTTTTTTGGTTCATCTTTTATAATATTTCTTAAGTGAGTCCTTTGTTTTCTAGTTTTGTTGGAGAAATTTAAGAGATTGTGTAGAAAAATTATTCTTGTTGTTGGTTTGTTGAGATAGTGTGTTGAGATTTTAATCTTGCGTAGATTATAGTTGGGTTATGATTAAAACCTATGAGAAGTTGTGTTATAAGAGTTCTCACATACCTAGAAAATGATTGTAATTACAAAATCAATTTAGTGGGTGTTGAAAATCCTTAGTAGGGGTACTAAGGTAGTGGAAGTAGGCTAGTTTGACCTGAACCACTATAAATTGTTGTGTCCTTACTGTGTTTGTTTTGTGTTGCTATTAGGTCTTTGAAGAAATTCTGTAAAGAGTACGAAAAATGGTGAACACACAATTCAATCCCTCTTCTCGTGTGTACATTAATTGGTATTAGAGTAAGACCTTTCTTAAAGGCTTCACAATCTACGAGTAGAAGATTTAGAATGGCATTGAAAAATGATGGTAGCAACGAAGCATATAGACACGCAACAAATAGGCCTCCCTTCTTTGATGGATCCAATTACATGATGTGGAAGAAGAAGATGTCCATTTTCATCAAATTACAAGATATAGAGATATAGAAAGTGACTACAATCAGACCTCACGTGTACTTTCTTCAAAGAAATCCAATGGAAATGTGAAGAGGGAAAGTGAATACAATGAGAATGACTGAAAGGGTGAGCAAGCCAACTCGAAGGCAATGAAATTGTTATTTTATGTATTAAATTCGAAGGATTTCAACCAAACTACATCCTGTGAGAATGCAAAATTTGGAAGGTGTTGGAGGTGACTCATAAAGAAATGACACAAGTTAAGGAGACAAATATCAATATGCTCCTTCATGACTATCTTGTTATAATGGACAACGAAGCAATAATTTCTATGTTTGATCAATGTGCTAAAATTACTAATGGTCTTACTTCTTTAGGAAGACGTATTGCTAAAAAGTGATAGGGTAATCATGGATTCTAAAGACTTGAACAAGCTCGAGTTTAGCTCATTGTTTAGATCTCTCTTAAACTATGAGATTGTTGTAAAGTCACAAAATTTAAAGATCAACTCTGAGGACAAA
Organism: Breynia disticha f. nivosa; assembly: GCA_948193385.1. Lineage (NCBI taxonomy): Eukaryota > Viridiplantae > Streptophyta > Magnoliopsida > Malpighiales > Phyllanthaceae > Breynia > Breynia disticha. The sequence continues at coordinate 7,178 of CANYCX010327073.1, forward strand.
GAAAACTTGGCATTGCAAGTGTGTGAGGAAGATAGCGATAATGAAGCAGGTGTGGAAGAAGATATAGAATTTTCATTATATGCAAAGAACGTAAGGAGATACAAGGCACTCCTTGATAGAAGAAAGATTTATAAAGAGATAAAAAAGATTTGAGGATTAGTGTGATAAGTTTGGAACATAACACAATTTCTTCACACCTCAAACTCTGCAAAAAATAAAGTAATAGAGATAAAGAATCAAACTTTGGAGGAAGTGTGTAGAACTATGTTAAACGAGTATAATGTACCAAAGTATTTTTGGGCTGAAGCGATGAATATGGCATGCTACACCATCAATAGAGTCCACCTAAAAGGAGACCAAATGAAGACCTCCTATGAAATTTGGAAAGGTAAGACAAGATAGTAAAATTTGGTGCTAAATCAGATGTATGTTTTTTTAAGATATTCTAGTCATAGTAAAGCTTATAGAATTTTTAGCATAAGAACTAATATTGTATAAGAATCAATATATTTTAAATTTGATGATATGATCTCACTACAGAGGAAGCTTGTTTGTGTTGATAATTATGATGTAGGTGAATCATTAATGGAGAAAGGTTAACAATCCAACAATACAATCGAGACGGTTGTGATTTAAGAAGAAGTAAAAAGCGAGAATGAGGGTTGTGTAAATATGGATAATGATTGGAATAGAGTTAGAAACATCCTATAGGTCAAGTGAATGGAAAACTGGAAGATAGAGTAAGGACTAAGAGGGATCTAAATGAGTTTCAAAGTAATTTTGCTTTCGTCTCAACCATAAAGCCAAGAAACATAAGGGAAGGCTTGGAAGACAAAATATAAGGCATTACAAGAACAATGGAATCAATTCAAGCGATATAATATATGAGAGCTAGTCCTTAGAGCAAATGAAAAGACTATTATTAGCATGACGTGGGTTCATAAGATCAAATACAATGAAGATGGCAACCCAATCAAGAACAAGTCTTGATTATTTACTCAAGGATACAAACAAGAAGCAAGATTGGATTACGAGAAAATGCTTGCATAGATGGCTAAACTTGAGATTGCTGTGTGCATTTGTAGCTCACAAGAAGAGGAATCTATATCAAATGGACGTGAAGTGCACCTTTTTGAATGGTACAACTCAAGAGGAAGTTTACATAAAGCAACCTCTAGGTTTTGAAGATCAAGATCATCCGAACCATATGTGCATGTTGATTAAGGAATTATACTAGTTAAAGCAAGCTCCTAGTTTGATGCTCAAATTAATTTTCCTTTTTATTTCCAATAAAACCTTTTTCAATTCCCAGTATAAATTTTTTACAATTCAAATACGATTCACTTAATAGTGTGATGCTCAAATTTATTTTTACTTTTTATTTCCACTTAAAACCTTTTTTAATTCCCAGTATAAATTTTTGCAATCAAAATACAACTCACACTTAAACTTAGAAATAATTAAAGTGCCAATTCCCCCAATATAATGCGGCAATATATATAAATATATATATGTGTGTGTGTGTGTGTGTGTGTGTGTGTGAAATCACGATTTGAAATTAGAAAACAAGGCGAAAGGATTGTTTTCAAAATATGGTTTACAAAACTTTTTCTCAATACCTAAAATAAATTTAAGAGTTTGAAACACCACCATATATGCAAACTATATGGATCATTGACCTTGTCATGAGTAGTCCCCCAAAGGCATCAAAGCGTAGCATAATAATCTACATGACCATCTCTCTAATCTATTTAAATGAACATGCACACAAAACATAAGTGAGTATTAAATTCAGTAAGCATATACATCCTTTATCACTTACCTAACCACATAAAGCCTAGTACATTCATTATTTAATTTAGTGCACCATTATTTATTTAAATACTTATCCTTTTCTTAGTTAATGCAATATATAATTCCTAATTCTTCAACAATTATGCCCACACAGTTGACCATAGTTCCTGTACCTTTGATTATAGTTTATTTACTTACATTTTTAAAAATAGTGAAGGTAACTTACATTAGTTTTGATGTTAACGTGCATTACTAAGAAACCCAGAGTAATGTACTCTAATCATACCTGCAACGTACGTTATTTTACACACAAGAGCCAACCATGTTATGGAGGTTGATAAGCCTCGTTATTCTGGATAGTATATGTTACAAAGTGCTAGAAGTCCATATAAGTCATAAGTTACACAACTTAACAAAAAAAATAAGACTATAACTCCACGCACTTATTATTCATTCCATTTTTCCTTTAAAACACACATATCATACATAATACATTATAATATTAGGCTCACCTACATCACATTTCTATCAAATGTATACAACACATGCTTAGGCTTTACAATTTAAATCTCACACACCACTTAATCCAAAAATTTATCAACACATTGTACATTATTTCTCTACTTTAATCATAATCCATGATACACTCATTGAATCTTAGCAAACATCTTATATAACCATACATACATACACACTTATACACTTGAAAATTCACAGATTTTGCATTCACTTTCATACGCACAATACTAACATGGCCAAAAATGCATTCATCCACAACATTCCATATTCCATATTTTCCATAATATTTGAAGTAAGAGATGACATGATTTCATACGCACAATACTAACATGGCCAAAAACGCATTCATACACAACATTCCATATTCCATATTTTCCATAATATTTGAAATAAGAGATGACATGATGTAATGAATTCCATTATCTTTTGCACCCTTTGTTGATCTTAATTTCACGTTATAATCAATCATTCAAATTTTCACCCATCGACATCCAGTCATATCATTTACACCCATTGGCTTCCCATTTTCTTTATTTGCGATCATTGGTGCCCAAGTAATTAATTTGCACCTATTGGTGCCCAATTTATTCATTTCCACCTATTGGTGCCCAATTTATTTATTTGAACTTATTGGCACCTAATTTATTTATCTGCACCCATTGGCACGCAGTTTATTTATCTGCACCCAATAGCACCCCAAATTATTTATGTACACCCATTAGAGCCCAATTAATTGATTTTCACCTATTGGCACCCAATTTATATATAATGAATGTAATTCATGAAAACACAAGCGAACACGCATACATCACAAGGTGAATTCATGATCATTGATAAGAATACTCAGTTTCCATTTTTCTATAAATATAAAATTGAGTATCACACTTATTGTTCATACTTTAAACACATCATACATGCACATCATATCATACACATATTACACATTGCGTACACACACACACACACAAAGCATCATAATCAATACGCAAGTCACACCATACATATGAATCAACATCCATAATACTCAACTCATATAGTTCACCTCATTTCTAGTACAAGATAATATCAAACTTAAACATAAACCACAATTTCATTAAATACCACTTTTGGACTCCAACCATATACACAAAATCATATGTCATACATACAAGTCAATGTATCCATATCTTTATTCATCAAGTGAAATAACAACACTTAAAATATAAATTTCCCCGTGTTCAATTAGAATAGACATAAATCATGACCAATACATACTAATATTACCTAACATACAATATAATTTTGCACATACACGCACATATCCAAGTACAGTTAATCGTACAAAGGCAATTGATGGATAGGTATGTCATGAGATATGGATAGGTACGTGACGAGATATACACTTACCTCATAATTCCGAGCTAAGTACGTCCCTCTAGCAATTGTTCTAACTCTGTGTCATCTCCCACTCCTAAAACATTAACATTTTCATTCATACCATTCATGTACACTAAAGTTTTTCATTTTTATCTTTTTAAATGTAAAGTTTGCTCCTTTAACTTCCTCAAATCATTTTTACATAATCCTACAAGCTCTTTAATGTTGAAAAATGATTCCTCCTTCGTAAAGTTTCCTCTTTTATGCTAAAATTCTACTTACATAATTCATTCCTTTCCTCTCTTCATTTTCATCTCAAGTTCCTAATTTTTAGGTTTCCTTAGCTACCCCTAGCATAACCCAATCATTTTTTTATTTTTTAACTCACCACATTCTCTCTAAACCCCCTCTCTTCATATAAGCCTCACATTTTTCCTTTTACTCTCACATAAACCCTAAATCCATTTCCTAACTATCATCTTACACATATTTACTTAATTAAAATGTACAACAAAAAAATCTCATGCCTTTTGAATTGTTTTCTCATTCATCCCCTAACCAACTCATATAAAGTTAGATACTTTATCGAGACAATCTTTGATTCATTTTATGGTAGGGTTTTTATTTTGGAGTGGTAAAATTAGGTTAAATTGACTTTGAGAAAGGTATGGGGGTTGTTGTGAAAGTTCTTTAGGAGGGGGAATATGCGGGTGTATGTCTTATGGTTGGTTCCTTCCATTTTGAAAAACCTTTTATTAAGTTAATTTTATTAAGTTACTTATTAGAACAATGGAGGTGAACAATGAAAATCTTCTCTAAGTTTTGATATGCTAGAAAACCTTGTGAACTTAATAAACATAGTTTTCTAGTTGGAAAATTACAAAATTATTGCTTAAAGGTTTAATGAAAAATGATAATGATTTAGTTGAGTGAAGTACACTTGAGTGAAGTAACAAACAATCTAGTAAGTGAAAAATACAAGAAACCAGTCGAATTGTATATACACCAGTTGACTAGTGTGCTGGAAAAATCAGAAGAAAATAATAAGGTCTAGTTTGGAGGACCACAAGCCAAATATCATATATAAATATTAATATACCAAAACTCGTACATAGAACATTATAAATAAATATACACATATCATATACAAATATCATGAAAATATATATATCCATATAGCTACCATAAACCCATCAGAGAGAAGACACAGCTGCACACCTTCAGTACTGTTCTTTAGATTCCTGAAACAAAATTGCAGTTGCATGAGTTGCAGGCTCAATGAGTAATCATCTATAATTAACTTATCTTCTTTTATTGCTACTTATTTCTTTAACTTTGGTTATATGCGTGTGGACACGTATATCTTAGAATATGTATAATTGTATGTATTTTGTATTATCATGTGAATTGTACTATGCTATATATACTGTGTTATGCTATGTTTTACTATGTTAATACATTCGTCTCCAATACTACACCGTACTATGCTATACTGTGACTAACTATACATCCGTCTCCATTTTTCTTTTGTCTTCATTTATCTTCCTCTCCATTATACTTTCATCTCTGATCACCACCATTATCACCACTGTCACCTATCACTACCTCTAACTGTGTCACCACCACTATCATGTGTATCATGTATCTATGTAAGCATGTGACTGTGATTTTATATGACTATGTAATTCAACGTGATTATAGTATAATGTAACAGTGTGATTCCTCATATGACTATGGAATCATATGCCTATGTTTATTTCTTATGTTCTTAATTATTCACGGGAATATAACCTAAAATCTGCGAACGATATATAACAATGTTAAGCAATATAACATTTTAACTGTATTTAAATGTGAATTTGGATCACTCACCTGTTAATCTATTTAACCGTATAAAAACCTCCAAAATATCGAGCCCTCATTTATAGTCGTGCCTCCTTATTTTCCTCCTACTAAAAGCTCTCTTAGAATCTTACTATCTCTCATTGCTCTCAACACGCTTTTATTTTCTCTTTCTTTATTTTTCTCTGTTGCTCCTTCCTATTTTTTTCTGTTCGACAGCCCTATTAGTGGCACGTCTCCTGCTAGATTGGCACAACTCGTGCCAATTTTCCAATTCTTGCTTTAATTTTTGGCTATAAAGATGTCAAATCAAACTCCTTCACTAAGCACGACCCTTATCCATTTTGGCACGTCTTGTGCCTAGAGCACGGCTCACTCCACCAATTTGGTATGCCTTGTGCTCATGGCACACCCCGTGCCATTCCACAAATTTTAGCATGCCCATTCCTTTACTTTTAGCACGCCCTTTTCCTTCTAAAGTCCACTTGCATCAATATTTTATTTGAGTATTTTTATTCATTTTCATTTCATTTAATTAATCATTTTAATTACTTACTGATTATAAAATGTTAGGATGAGGATATTACACTGGCAGTGGATAGAAGTTGACTTTAAAAAGCTACTTGAAGAGGTCCACATAAAAGATCAACGGGAAAAAACTCAAAACATCTTATAAATAGTGTTGGCAACTGAAGAGAGAGACTAATAAAAGCATTCCAAAGCATTCATACTAGTCTTATAACATTCTTGTAACCATTTTCTTGTGTTCTTGTATTTCAACCTAGAATAACCTTCTAAATTGAATTAGTTTAGATTAAGAGATAGGATTTAAGCCAGAAATCAAATTGTTTATAAGGTTCTTGAGCTAAAATTCAAGTGAAAAAAGAAAAAGCTTAGTGGATCATTAAGAAAATCCTAAGTGAAACCTTAGGTAGTAGAGTAGGTGTTTTCACCAAACCACTCTAAATTGCTTGTTGTTTCTTGTTCTTCATTTTTATTAAAAGTTAGAAAATCAGCCATTCCTATAACCTCTATTCAATCCACTCCCTTTTTAGAGGTTATTTAGACTCTACAATTGGTATCAGAGCAAGGTGCTCACTGCAACAGGCTTGACATCCTTGAGTAAAAGATCTTAGAATGGCATAAGCACACTTTGGTGATTTTAAAGTCAATCCAAACTATCCTCCATTCTTCAATGGCATAAACTACTCCTTTTGGAAGAATCATATGAAGATACACATCATGTATGAAGTTATTAAGTATTTGAAAGTCATCATCCATGGTCCCTATATTCTAAGGAATGGCAATGGAGAGTTGAAGAATTAACTTGAATATAGAGATGAAGATTGGGACAAAGTCTACATCAATGCTAAGGCCATAAAGCTCATTATTTGTGCACTATCCATTGAAGAAAAATATTGCATGGGCTCTTACACAAGTGCAAAAGACATGTGGGATAGGTTAAGAGGTCACCTATAAACGAAACCAACGAAGTGAGAGAGACCAATATTAATATGTTGCTCTATGACCAAGATTAATATGTTGCTCTATGAGTATGATATGATTACCATGAAAGAGGATGAATCGATCAACAACATGCTTGATCGCTTTAGAGAGATTATGAATGGGTTAAGCAGCTTGGGAAAGACTATGACTGATAGTGAACAAGTGAAGAAGATTCTTATATCACTCCCAAGTGAATGGAAATTCATAAGTCACCACAATTATGGAGTCAAAGGATCTTAATACATTGGGTTTTAATGCTTTGGTTGGATCCTTGATCAATTATGAGATCATATTGAAGACTAGAGGTAGAAGAGCAAAACCTAAGGAAAAGAACATAGCAATGAAGGCTACCCTTCCTCAATATATAAAGACACTGATGGTGATTTATAAAAGGAAGAAGAGGAAGGTGAAGAAATGGCTCTATATTCAAGAAACTTGGTGAAATTTAAGAACTTGATGAACTCAAAAACAAAAGAGCTAAGAGGAGGATATCAAAGAAGGAACTTTAACAATGAAAAGAGAAGAAATAGAGGAGAAAATGAGAGAAATGCAATCAATAAGGACAGTTGCTTCAAATAAGGCAAGAAGGGGCATTATGCAAAGGAATGCAAAATTAGAGCATCCTCAATGCAATAATTCAATGAAAGATTTGATAAGGGAAAGAAGCAAGAATCCTTCATTGCTAGTTGGAGTGATGATGAGAAGGAAGAGCTTGGACATAGAGAAACCAAATTGGTTCTTATGGATAAAATCTATCACTCTAGTGATGTTAAGGATGAGGTATCCTCTACTTTCCAAAATGACTTGAGTTAGGATGATTTACTCGAGAATGATATGCATGATGCCTACTTAAATTACAACATAAAATTGAAATTTTTCTTAGGATGAACAAGAAACTTAAGCAAGAAAACAAAAACTTTTTCTTGATATTGATACTTTGAGTGATAAACTAGAAGAGAAAAATAAGATTAAGCATAAAGTGAATATGAACTCTTTGCATGAGACTTTATTAACTAAAGAAAAGGAACTAACTAATGAGATTAGTAGACTTAAAAATGAATTTTCATATGTGGTTGGTAAATTCACTAGTGGGAAAGAAAAATTTGAAGAACTACTTTTCTTACAAAGATATTCTTTCACTAAGAATGGACTTAGATGTGATACATATAATAAGAACTCATGTTTAATGACTAAATTTATGAAAGCTAATGAATTTGACCATAAGAAAAGTGATTTTCCTACATGTGATAGATTTTTTAGAGTTGGACACAATACTTATGCTTGTACTAGCTTGAGGAAATACATTAAAGTGAAGAGAGTTTGGGTTGTGAAAGGAATAGAACCTTGAAGGAGATGAGTATAACAATGCTTAAAGAATATTAACTACCTAAATTATTTTTGGCAGAGGCAATGAATACAGCTTGTTATGTGATAAATAGAGTTCATTTAAGGAGTGACAAACTCAAAACTCCTTATAAACTATGGAAAGGTTAAAAGCCTAACATATATTATTTTCACCCATTTGGATGCAAAGTGTATATACATAACAACATAAAAGATAATCTTGGAAAGTTTGATGAAAAATTAGATGTAGGAACATTTTTAGGATATTCTCTTACTAGTAAAGCATATAGAGTTTACAATCATAGAACTAAAGTGGTTGAAGAAAACATTCATGTAAAATTTGATGATTTAGTTTCACCCTCTAGAAAGGTTTGTGCTTTTGATGATGTAGGTACTGAAGAAGAATTTAAAGAGATTCAAGAAATGGTGAGACAAGTGGAGTTAAAGGATGCAATATTTAAAAGTAGAGATGTTGGACAATCTTCAAATGCAACTACTTGGGCCAAAGTGAAGGATCATCCTATAAAGCAAGTTATTGGCAATGATGGTGATAGAATTTGAACAAAAAGGGAGCTAAATGAGGATATGAGAAATTTAGAATTTGTGTCTTTGATAGAGCCCAAAAACATTAAGGAGGCCTTAGGAGGTGAAAATTGGGTCATGGCAACGTAAGAGGAGTTGAACCAATTCATAAGGAACAAGGCATGGGATTTAGTTCCAACCCCAAAGGACAAGACCATTGTTGGAGTGAAGTGGTCAACAAGATTAAACATGATAAATATGGAGAACCAGTGAAGAACAAGTCTAGATTGGTAGCACAAGGTTTTTACCAAGAAGAAGGACTTGATTGTGAAGAGATGTTTGCTCTGATTGCATGTGACACCCATTTTCAAAAAAATTCATTTTTAAAATAAGACTGAAAACGTACTATTTTTTTTTCCTTTTAAACATAAATCTTATAATATAAAGTTCAGAGTAATTTATACACAATTATCTTTTAAAACGCGGAAGCTGGAAAACATTTAGAATGGTAGATAATGAAAACCATTTATAACTCTAATAATGCGGAAACGGAAAATCATTTAATATGACAACACATAATCTCATCTATACTAACGTATGTATAGATATAAAATATACACAAGCATTCACCATAATTAAATCATTTGGAGCCC